>PVJS01000176.1:92835-159432 GCA_004027185.1 Glis glis | reverse complement strand
AAAAAAAAAAAAAAAAAAAAAAAAGGAGAGAAGAGAGAAAAAACAAACAGAAAACAGCAACAACAAAATATATTAATAGAAATGTATTAATAGAATGTATTAATAGAAAATGATATAAAGTTTGTCCCACCGAGGTACTTGAATGAAGGGGCAAAAATGGATCTCACAACTTATACCAATCAAAGCATCTCTGAATTTTCTTAGGCCATGTGCCCTGTAGACAGAACAAAGTCTGGGTGTTATTCACCCTCTCTTTTCTTTTTGGTGTTTGCCTGGTAACTAGTGGGAATGATTCGTAGCTGAAGCTAGTTGGAATTCCTCTCAGCTGCTTTCCTTGTCATAAGGAGCTAGTGTGGAAAGCAGAGCTTCTGGGTCTCGATTCTCTCCAGAGACTTCTGAACTGCGCCTTCCGAGCGCTCAGAGCACGCCCGCAGTGCAGCATGTCAATGAGCTAGCATAGCGTGTGCAACTTGCCTCACAGATTCTCTCCAGAGGTGTTTGAGCTGTGCACTTCAAGGGTAGGGCTGATACTGGCCAGGCAGTTTATCAACAAGCCAGTGTGAAAGGGGGGCTCCCCAAATAGTCTCTGCAGAGCTTTGTGGGCGCCCTGAGGGGGATGGAATGCCAGCTCTAATGCCACCAGGATGTCTTGGGATGTCCCCTGGGGCAGAGAGGCAAAGAGTCACTCAAGAACTGAGCTAAGGGGGAGGTGACACACCCTGCAATCCACCACCCACACCTCTGGTGCTTCCATTCTTGGCTCCTAGGTGAAATCACAAGCCCTTCACACCCCTGGACTCTGGCAGTTGGATCTCCAAACCAGGGTTTTTAAAGAGAGGCACCTTCCATTTCCTTCCACATCACAGCCCAGTTTCCCACTTGTATTAGTCAAGGTTCTCTAGAGTAACAGAACTCACAGGATATGTAGATTATCAAGGGGAATTTATTAAATCGGCTCACAGTCCAGTGCACCTTAGTCTCAAATGGCCATGTGCATGTGGAGAGCCGGAGGAACCTGCAGCTGGTCGGGTAGTCCAAGAGCTGGAGTCTTGGAATGACCAATAAAGCAGTCCTGGTCCAAGATGGAAAGGCCAGGAAACTCTGGAGAAATGATGGTGAAAGTCCAAAAGGACTGAAGTTTGATATCCCAGATGAGAGCAGATACATTTTTCTCAGGAGGATCCATGCATGCCACCATACCTCTTCTTCCTTCCACTCGTCCAGGTTCCCAGCCTATCAGAACAGTGCTGCCCACATTCAGGGTAGGACTTCCCCTTCAATCCACTGTTCCACATGCCAATCATATCATTAACACACCCAAAGTCACATAATCTTAGGTGTTTCATGATCCAGTCAAGTTGACAATCCAGATTAACCATCACACCACATCTTTAGAATGTTTGTTTGTCTATCTGTCTGTCTCTTTGTTTGTTTGTTTGTTTGTTTGTTTGTTTGTTTGTGGTACTGGGGATTGAACCCAAGGACATTTTAACTCCCAGCTATAACCCCAGCCCTATTTTATTTTTTACTTTGAAACAGGGTCTCTCTAAGTTGCTGTGGGTCTCACTGAGTAGTTGAGGCTGGTCTTGAACCTGCCATCCTCCTATCTCAGCCTCCCAAGGACTGGGATTATAGGCATGTGCCACCATGCCTTGCCACCACTTAGAATTCTTAGAAGGTTTACATCAGAGTCTCTCCTCTGGACCAAACTGACACTGGGGTGGCTTCCTGATGAGTCCATACAGTGATAATTGCCTCAGACCGAATTGATAATTGGGTCTGGAGATAGGAAAATGTAGAGGCCTTTGACTCCCAGGGCAGTAAGCTCAGCCAATAGACACTTCTCAAGATGGCTTCTAGTTATAGAATACGCTGGGGAGGGCAGAGAACTTCTCCAGGGTCAGCTTACTATGCAGATTCCAGGTCTCTTACCCATTCAGACTATGGGTCTAAAGGTTGCAGAATCCTGCACTCATGGAGCTCACTGGTGCTTCTCCATCTTTCATTTCTAGCCCTGCCAAGGTGATTCTCTCCATCCCTCTGCAGTGTTGCCGTGTAATCAGTTTCTCCCACTATTCCACTGTCCAAAGACTCTAAGTTTCTCTAAGCCTCTTTCTCTCCACTATTGCATTCCAGCACTCTCCCACGGTCGCCCACGCAATAAGCATCTACACTTGGAACCTGAATTCTACCTCTTTGGTTTTTCTTTATTTTCTTTTATTTTCTTTTATTTTTCCTGCAGTGCTGAGGATTGAACCAGGGCCTTGCACATTCTAGGCAAAAGCTCTATCCCTGAGCTACACCCCTATCCCTTGATGTTTCTTGATACTAGATTTATACCTGCAATAGCCCCAAAGTTCATTGTATTTCACATATTTGCAAGTAATGTGTGTTCAAGTTATGCCAGACATTCCTATTTATTGGGCCACTGAACTAAATAGATTAATGACTGAATGAATTAATGAAATAGAAATATAAAACACACACCTAATAAAAAGGAAACTACATTTTTAAGATCTTGACATTCCCCCTAATTTTGCAAACTCTCTCTTGCATTAGTAGTTTGTCACTTATTAAAGCATGCACAGGAAAAAGGTACACACCACACTTTCTCTCCCTTTTTGGTTATAATAATTTAAATAACTAAAAGTTTAGATCATTGCTTTGGCTGCTGTAATGTCTTGTCCAGGACAGTTGAGATGTAGAGACATGGAGGATTCCATGGTCTCTGGGTCACAGGATGTAGAGATTTTCTGAATACTTCACATCAGTAGCATGGACAATGTTACAACATAGTCCCTCATATTTTCTAAAATATTCAGCCATGTGCAGTAGTATTGCTTCCATGTCATTGAGATAGGGAGAGTGTCATCATGATAGAAAAGTTCATACTCTGAAGATATGAGAGGATGAATGCCACAGGGTAGAATTAATCAGAAAACATTGCCTTGATTGTCCCCTAAGGAGGAAATTACACTCTTCCATAAAGCCAGCTATCTTCTGCTCAGCCTCCCAACTGGTTCTAAGGGTTATAGCTAGATACTTTAGTATTATATACTTTTAGCCATATTGGTGAAGGTTAGCTCTTGAGAAAGAGATATTTTTCATGATATGTAGTATTCTTATTATAAAAATAGAAATTCCTCTATGAGATGTAATAATGGACTTCACATGCCCTTGCTACATGAAATCATCTATGTCCACCCCATTCCCTGCCTTCTTTTCCTCTGAATTATCAATTCCATATATTTTCATACTTGGTAACATATTGAGTTCACTATTGTTGCCTCTCAGTCTTTTCAGAAAATAGTTATACTCTTTGGGGCTGCCATTTTTATTTAAGCTATGTATTTATTATATCAATAAATAAAAATATATGATACAGATAAGGACCATCTTTTTCATATATAAAAACACCATATCTCACCACTCAAAGATAATGACTGTTGTTAACATTAGGGGTATAATTTTCTAGACTATCTTTTTTCTTTTTTTTTTTTAATAAAAGATGTTCCAAGCCGGGCCTGGTGGCGCACGCTTGCAATCCCAGTACTTGGGAGGCTAAGACAGAAGGATGGCAAGTTTGCAACCAGCCTCAGCTACTTAGCGAGGCCCTCTACAACTTAGTGAGACTCTGTTTCAAAATACAAAATAAAATACGGCTGGGGGTGTAACTCAGAGTTAAAATGCCCCTGGGTTCCATCCCTAGTACCACCACCAAAATAAAAAGATGTTCCCATATATATTATACTGTACTTTGCTTCTTCACTTAATTATATTGGAAAACTTTTTTTTTTTTTTTTGCAGTACCGGGGATTGAACGCAGAGGCGTTCTACCTCCGCGCTACACCCCCGGCCCTATTTTTTTTTTATGCTTTATTTTTGAAACCAGGTCTCACGAAGTTGCAGAGGGCCTCACTAGGTAAAGAGAGAGAGAGAGAGAGAGAGAGGGAGAGAGAGAGAGAGAGGAGAGAGAGAGATCGATCAATCGATCGATCGCGCGCGCGCGCGCTTAGGTTGGCGGTGAACCCGGATCCTCCGGTCTCTGCCTCCCAAAGTACTGGGATTACAAGCGTGCGCCACCACGCCCGGCTATATGGGAAAACTTTAACCATGTAATCCTTCTTCAGTCTCCTTTTTAATGACTGCATCAAAATTTTAATGTGAATGTACAATAATACGCATAGCCAATTCCTGACAATTTATGTAATTTTAAATTGTATCTTATGAGTTATTTTCTTATATGTTCTTACTTGAGGAAACAAATTTTTTTATGTTTTTATTGGTGCATTGTAGTCTCACATCACAATGAGTATCAGTTTGGTGTTAACATACATGCACACAGCTCTTGGTGTCCCTCCCCCCGCCTCCCCCCGCCCCCCCCCACATGTAGCACTGAGAATGATGTTGGTATAATCTCATATATACACATTGTTTATGACAGTAATTCCATAGATTCACTTCTTTCTTACCCTTCTTGGGGAAACAATTTTAACTGAATATTCTTGTGCAGTAGTTTTAAACAAATTTTGTGATATTAATTTTTTCAAATCTTATTAAGACTACATATACTAAAATTCAAGTGTTTTATTCAATTTAGGAGAACACAAACTTCATTTCATCCCTGCCCTGATTGGACCCTTCCTAGAAGTGACCTTGATCCCCCAGCCAGATCTCCGGAACGTCATGATTCCTATTTTTCATGATATGATGGACTGGGAGCAGAGGCGGAGTGGCAACTTTAAACAGGTAGGTGGAAATATTTCTTAGAACAGTTAAAAGTTTTGCTTCTCCCCTAGCATCTCTGAGTTGGGAAATAAACACGGGGCCAGCAGACCTATTTTCACAATGGCCTGTCCTCTCCCATGCCACATGGCCTTACACACTTATCTCTGGTCTTATGTTCCCCTGAGCCTCCAGGGAAGCCCTGAAAAGCCATTGAATTCCTTTCAGCTAAAAATTCTTTGATTTCCCAGATCTATATTTAAGAACTTACAGAGACTTTATTTGCTCCCAGTTGGACACAGCACAGAGAAATCAGAGGGTTAATGATTCTTAAAATCATTGAGTTCTCAGTGGTCTGCACATTATATTTGGTGAATGGCTTAGCTTTGAATATTTGATTCACAGTATGTTTTATTGTTCTTAGCTTGAAGCATTGAGAATTAAAGAAGAAAGCAGTGGAAATTCTTGCAAAGGAAATTCCGAGGGGATGAATCTATCATTTCTCATTGATGAAGGTTCTAATAGTGCTGCTCCAGTTTGGGGAAGACAGACACTCAGTACAACACCAGGGCTCATACAGAATCAGCGGCTTCTGTCATGCCAAGTCCTTTGAGTTGGAGACAGTTGGTCTACTCTTTGTTTACATAGTCATAGCACTTACCTGTTGTGTTAGTTAGTTTTTCATTACTGTGACTAAAATACCTCATAGAAACAACTTAGAGGAAGAAAAGTTTACTTTGGCTCAGAGTTTCAGAGATTTAGTCCATGGTCAGCCAGCTCCAAGAAAGAAACATCATGCCAGTAGGGCGTGGCAAAGGAAAGCTGCTCCATTCATGGCAGCCAAGAAGCAGAGATAGAGAGAGGAAGGGACCAGGGACAAATGTAGTCCCCAAGGCCACACCTCCCAGTAACCTACTTTCACCAGCCACACCCCACCAGCCTATAGTTACTACCCAGCAAATCCATTCAAATTATTAATCCGTTAAAGGATTAATCCATTCATGAGGTTAGAGCCCTCGCGATTCAGTTATTTCATCTCTGAACATTGCTACATTGCCAACACATGAGGTTTGGGGAGACATTCCAGATCCAGACCATAGCACTGTCTCCCCATAGGAGGTGGTCCCCCTCCATGCTTCTCCAGATGAAGCCTCCTCAAATCTTAGAGATGGTTATCAACTTTACAAATGGCCTGATTGCAGACATAGAACCTTCCTGTTGACAAAGTCTGGGCTTTCATTTGTGTTGGCATATACATTTATTTTCAAGGAAACTAATAGGTGAATGAAAGGCTGTTGAAAAATTGTGCTTACAAAGGGCATAGTAATGAACATCTGTAATGCCAGGTACTCAGGAGGCTGAGGCAGGAGGATCACAAGTTCGAGGCCAGCCTGTACAACTTAGCAGGACCGTCTCAAAATAAATAAATAAATAAAGGACTGACATTGTAGCTCAGTGTTAGAGAACCCCTGGGTTCAATCACCAGTAGTGAGGGCAGGGGGAATTGTACTTGATAGGGGGGAACCTACTTTCTTTCCCCCTTGTCTTTTATCTCTTGATTGAAAATGATTTAAAGAAATAATTGGGCTTAGTCCTTTGACAAAGTCAGATATCACTTCCAGTTCCTAATCGTTTGTTGTTTGTTTGTTTGTGTTTTTTGTGAAACCAAGGGAATTCTACCTCTGAACTATACCTCCAGCCCTTTTTATTTATTATCTGGAAACAGGGTCTTGCTAAGTTGCTGAGGGCCTCAATAAGTTGCTGAGACTGGCTTCAATCCTGTGATCCTCCTGAATCAGCCTCCTAAGTACTGGGATTCCAGGCATTTGCCACCACACCCAGATAATAGTTTTAATTCTCTCTGACCATAGAGAGATTTTTCATTTTCTGTCCCCTCTCCTGCCTCAGAGAAGTGAAGGGACATTTTTCTCTTCCTGATATTCAAGTTCCAAAGAATTTACATCCTTGAAAGTATAAATGTTTTGACTACAGTTCTTTCTCCTTCTGCTTATTGCTGACTTAGAACATTTCTATGGGTCTACCATCTGTACATGGATAGGACAAGTTCTCAACTTCAGCAAAGATTTAGCGCAACCTCAAACTGTTTTAGGAAAGAAAATAGATATAAAACACATCAAAGATTTAAATTAATGTATGTGGGCATGTTAGTTTGCTGATGCTTTTATATATAGTGATGTAAAGAAAAAAGAAATAGGACTTGCCAGTTTTTATAGCCCCTAAAAAAGAATTCAAATATTTAAATTGGGCTGCAAGCATGTGTGTTTGAATCACAGATAGATAGATGTATTTGGCAGGAGGAAAAGCTATCCAGTCAGGAGTCTGAAGTCACTCCATCCACATTAGCCCCCTGGAATCCCAAAGGGATGTCTATTAGCCATGGCTGATAGACATGGCTGATAGTCACTTTCCCAAAATGTGCTATGGCTTTTTCCCTGGCATAAGGAATTCTGTTTTAATTTGCCTAGAAATCCTCTTGAAGGAGAGGAGAAGAAAAGTAATACCTGGGTGTGTTTCAGGTGGAAGCCAAGCTAATTGACAAACTGGATAGCCTGATGTCAGAAGGCAAAGGTGATGAGACCTACCGCGAGCTCTTCAACAGTATGTGAGTAACATGTTTATCTCAAGTTGGTTCTGCTCAGGGGATTTGATGTCAGGACTGAGCTGCTCTGCACCACTGTAGCTGAGGGCTGCAAAGACAGCTTGGGTCTCATAGGAGTGCTTTGTCTTTGTGGAGTGTGAAATAAAGATAATTGCCTAACTGACGAATGGATCTTATTATGTTGATGATTAGACGTGTCTCCTTATTTTAACCTCTGATTAGGACAGGTTGCATGTGTTACATAACAAATTTCACTCTTTTCATGCTTGATAATTTAGAAAAGAAAAGAAAAAATAGCCACAAGATAACGATTTTAAGTGGAGTTTTGAGTAGGAGACAAAACAAGAGATGTGATTATAATGTGTGTGTGCACAGTGATTCCCCAAGCAAAATATCCTTGGATGTTTGCTGTTGGAAAAATTAACCTAATTTTGCCTCTGTTCTTTAGCACTCGATTTAATCCATCAATACTGATTGTTCACTCATGATTAGTAACCGCTTCCTTAGTGTTTCTTATTAGAATATCACAGAGCAAATCATTTTTAGTAAATTCTGCGTTTGGGATTTGTATGGAGGATGGAGAAATAATGGAATGTGTCAAGGGACTTTGTGGTTGTCCCTACCAGTATAATCTGGACACAGTCACAGGATGAATCCATGTATCAAGTATTCAGCCACGGTGTTGAGATGGCTAGAGAGGACATGTGAAAATGGTTTACTGCTTTGAGATTTCCCTCTGGTGCTTGTTTTCTCAATAGCTTTCTATGGATCTTGGTCATTTTCAAACCTGGTATACTTACTTACAAAGTGTTTCTTTTTGAAAGAAGAGTTAGCTCACTGAGCTTTAAAAATTGTTTATGGTCCTTTCAGAAGTACAAAAATAATTCAGCAACAAATTTTTTCTATGATAAAATATACTTTTAATATATTTTAGTATTTAATGTAGTTATGCCTAACTATCACCTAAAATTAAAGGTTAATATTTTAGTATTGATGACCAAATACAAGATTTTGTAATTTATTTTAGTAGCATTACTTTGAAATAGTGGAAATATTAATATGTAGGTTTTAAAAATATTGGAGACTGATAGGTTGGATAAATTTCAGCCTGCCCAATTCAAAAACATTCTTGAGGCTTTCAGGAAAATTATATTGAAAGGAAAAGCCAGGAAGGGGTATAGAGATTGCATGTGGTGGTAGTGGTAGGTCATAAAATACATTCTTTGTACTGAGCCCTGAACACTATTTTCTTCAGATACTGTAATTAAATCAGAACTGTTAATAATTATTCACCGAGCCCTTGTTCATTCTTGTATACAAAGTGTCTGTCTTTCATGACAGCTGGAGTTTAGCAAGAATTCTGATTAAAACCTCATCCAATATAATAAATTGCTTTTGAAAACTGCTCTCATTTAAGTTACTAGTCCTTGATTTGAACAAAGAGCTGAAATGAGAAAGCACTCAGTGAAATGAATCTCTTGAGATTTGTGATTATTTATAATTCATAAGATTAATAAGTACATGCATAGTTCTATAGTGTCTCTTCTCTACTTTAATAAAGTCCTGATAGCATGCAGTTTTGATTGCTTGTGTATAAATATGACTTTGAAATAGAAGATGTACCTTGACATGAGAAGCAAACCAATAATTAAAATATTAAGCCTCTATAATTAGGACTATTTTAAGGGGCCAGATTCCTTCAATGGAGATTTCTATTCTTTTGTTGACTTTTAGCATATTACTAGAAATGCTACTCTAAATATTTTTCTCCTATGCTTTTATGATCAGCATAATGAGAATAAATCAAATGTGAAATGATAATTAAATATCATTAGTACCTGGGCTCAGAAAAGAAAGTGAAAATCTAACTATATTTCAAGACACAATAAAATGCTTTTTTGGCAACAGAAATCACAATGAATTAGCGTAATCACAATGAGTCACTGCACACATTATGAATTAGGAACACATGCTGTTATGGTGCTGATTCTCATTTGTTCTCTGTAATTTATGTCTAAAACTTCTTAAAATTTCTACAGAAGCTGAAAAGGTTGAAAGTAGCTCACTGTTTCCTAAAGTGTAGTCTTTGCCAAAATAACCCCCCTTAGAGTGAGACTTTAAATTTGTATAGTATCTTCCTAAGAACTCATCTCCACTTTCCCTGACTGTCACCATTATCTTCATTTACTCAAACTATATCTATTTTTTTGTGGTACTGGGGATGGAAAATGGGGGCATTCTACCTCCAAGCTACACCCCACCCCTATTTTATTCTTTTATTTTGAAACAGGGTCTCACTGAATTGCTGAGGCTGGCTGTGAACCTACCATCTTCCTGTCTCAGCCTCCCAGGTACTGGGATTATATCTATGCACCACCACGCCTGGCTCAAACTCTTATTTTTTTTTAAATCAGTGGGGCTGTTTTATTTTTGTTAACACTAAAGTTGTGGATCATAGACTACAATGTGAAATAACCCAAAATAGAAAGAACATTAGAACTAAATTCTGCTTTCACTGGCTCCACCCCATTGACTGGTTCAGCTGCATTTGCTGAGCTCCCCCTGTGCCAGGCACCGTGTGGGGCTACAATGCAGCAGTGACTGCAATGTGTGGGAGCACACAGTAGGGCTGCCTATGTTCTTGGGGGACATAAAAGGGCTTTCCAGAAGAAGTAACATCCATCTCAGTCCTTTCCTCTGCTGTATCTAAGTCAGTAAGACTCCAGATTATTTCAAAGATCTTTGTTTAATGATCATGTATTTAATTACTGTTTAGAGACATAGGACTAGCTATATAACACTATACCTAGGTATCTAATTATTCTTTTTGTATTAAGAAGAATATGCACAGATACCAGTGTAAATTTCAGAGTAATGGTCTCAGCATAATCCTATGATGATACAGAGAGAGGCAGATTGAGAATCAAACTCCCATTCTCCACCCTCAAAGCCAGGTGAGCAGTGTCGCCCTGCAGCACCCTGGTGTACCTGATCCCCAGTGTTACGGCATTCCATTGCCTTATCAATTATCAATGAGAAATCACTTCTTCCTGTAATCAGATGGGGTCCCAGTGTGCTCAACATGGGCACGTGAGTATGATTATAGACCAAATGAAAATACCCAGTCTCATGCAAGTGATCTAGAAAGATTCATCTCTTACTGCTGATAGCCTCCCTTTCGGTTTGTATCAGGTAAACTGGGAACTGGCAAGCCTCCCAACAGAAGGAACAGCCTGGCTGAGAACAAAGATAAATTGGGTTCTAGACTTGGTCCTAACAGCTGGTCTTGAGTCAGTCAAGGAAACAGGCTGTGCACAGCTCTGCCTCTTCTTGCAAGAGCATTATGTAGCTCTGATCCCTTACCGTAGCAGGAGACTGTGCAAATTAATGAAACTCATAAAAGAAGTCTTCATGTATTTTTAGAGCTATTACTTAACTTGAGTTCTTTGTTTTTTAGCCTCCAAAGTATATGAGGTGTGGGCTGTCACCTGGAGAAATCGCTACATCATCTTGTATTGCTTTGGCAGGCAGATCTTCATTTGAGGACTTAGTTCAATACCAGTTTGCCATTTAAACTTGAAAAGGGTGCTGTTCAGAGGTGTTTATTTGCTTTTTTGTTTGCTCGTTTGTTTTTTTTTAAACACACACACATTTAAACAAACCAGGAGACCTGGAGGATTAGTCAGGGCCACCTCTATCCCTTTTATATGCAATCTCTATGCCCACCCACCCTTAATCTAGGAAAGGCTTTAGAATGAACCAGAAAGCCAAATGATCAGGGATACAGAGGCAAAGGATGAGGAGACAAGACAGAACCAGGGGCCTGAAATGGTGATAACAAAAAGAGCTGGAGGCAGGGAGGAAAATAGGGAGAGAACAGAGCAACAGAATACTGAAAGTTTTGACAAAATAGCTTTTTTCTTTAATCTTCATTTTTCCCACTAAGTACATTCACGAAAAGCTTAGATTGTACTTGTAAGGCATATTTTTTCTCTCAATCTTATTCCTGAAACCCAGATGAAAGGAAAACCAAATTTTAGCAGAAATGGTGATCATTAAATTCAGAGGGGCAGGGAAGTATCCTCATATGGCTATGTTTATTATTAATATTATTATTATTATTATTGTTGTTGTTGTTGTTATTTTATCTTTTGGGGAAAGTTCAATCATAAAGCCCTTCCGAGGACAATGTTAATTTGCTGAGAGGAGGAGTGAAAGTAAAACAGATCCTCATTATTCTGACTGTTATTATTTTGTGTTTACATAGTGCCTCTGCTCCAAGGTGTTTAGGATTAGGGGAGATGTAGGAGAAATGTGGTTCAGTGCTTGTCATCAATCTGCTATAACAACCACTTAGAAAATCCTCTGTGATTAATGACAAAATGAATGAAACAGTTGAGTGAGTGCACAGATAGTACAATATGTATTGAGTGGGCAAATGTTAAGTGAAAGGGAAAAACGCAAAACGTCACACCGCCTGTACAAGGATTTTCCTGTAGCAGTTGCATTGCAGTAAAATTGCTTGGATGAAGATGCATTCCACTGAGAGGTAGGAAAACATTTTTATGTGAATAAAGCAAGATCTTACTTAAAAGTAAACTTGGAGGTACTCCTGTTTTTGCTTTTCGCAGTGTTATTTCATGTGGTAAGGTGCAAGCCTCTCTGTTAGTGTAACAGAGAAGCTAGGAAAAAATGTCTTTGAGCTATGAGGTGCCTGTATGTTTTGAAAATATGATTATGTGCATGTGTTCGTATTTTATGACTTGGATAATCTGAAAATCAATTTGCTTTGTCAATGCTTCCTGGATTAGAATTCCACTATTTGGTCCCTATCCTAGGTAAGACATTGTTTGCAAATCGTGCTACTTGTGAGATGTTGCAGTGGTTGCTAAGGCATTTAAGGTACTGATGAAAGTAAAATGGTTGTCATGGTGACTGATAAAAATAAATGTTGAAAATGCCCTGGGTTCTTTCTTTTCCAGTTTACTAAAGAAAATTGAGCGGGAAACATGGAGGGAAAGTGGCGTTTCATTAATTGCCACTGTAACTCGTCTAATGGAGAGGTTGCTAGATTACAGGTAAGCTGTGTTCCACGTTTTCCAGATATGCTGTACGCCAGGTAGAAATCATATAGTTAGAATATAGTCAAGATTCTACTTGCGTAAATCTCTCATTGTAGACCCTGGACTTCCAACTAGCTAGTTCAGAGTTTTTAATTTGGGCTTTTTTTTTTTTTTGCTTTTTTTCCTCCTATTTATTTATTTATTTATTTATTTTTGAATGGTTCTTTCAAAATCTTGGTGAGTTGAGAGGGTTTGCAGAGACATCCCTGACAGTCCTCAAAACAAAAAAAAAAAAGTAATCTTTTTGGTATTTAGACTCACCTACTAGAAAATTCTTTGTGGTTTATCCACTTTAGGGTAAAAACAGTCGATTTATCCATTTTAAGGTGAAAGCAGTGTCACCAAATTGTACCATATGCTATTCTCTTTGTAAAGGGCAGGGGCTGGGGGATGAAACTCACATGGTTACCTCTCCTAGACATAGTTTTTAAATATTTTCAATTACCTGGATTTTCAAAGGAGTTCCTCCCACTTGCATGCATGGTAGGTTTTGTTTTTGCTTTTTTTTTAATTTTAAGAACAATACCTTCATTCTCATTATCCATGGCCAGGCTTAGCACACTGCTTCTCTTCCCACTTTGAAAGGTATTTAATGCACCTTCCCTCCTTGTGTTTCTGGAGCCCCTGACCATGGAAAGGGATCATGACCTTGAGGTAGATGAAATTTCAGTAGAAACTGTCATCAGGAGTCTCTGGCTCCCCAACCACCAGTCCCTAGAACCTTGCTCTGAATGAACATTTACAAATTGCCCCTGGTCTCTGATTGTATTTTTTGGGGGGGTGAGTACCCTAAACAAACAAATCATGCTTGCCCCTAGGAAGGAAGTTCTGAGGTCTGACTGTTGCTTTTTGTTTTTAGGGACTGCATGAAAATGGGAGAGGTAGATGGCAAAAAGATTGGCTGCACAGTTAGCCTTCTGGTTAGTAACCTATTCCCCTTTTCCTCCTTTTATCCTAATATATTTGTTTTTTCACAGAAATACTGGCTTTTGTTTGTTTTTAATCTGCAGTGTGATTTTCCTCTCAATGTTTCTTAGAAGAGTTTTAGAATTTTTTTTAAAAGAAACAGTGAGCTTCAGGTTGAATGAAAGCCCATAAAATCTTTAGCTCCAAAAATTGAGAACATTCCTGCTGCATTCCAGGCAGCTCTGAGGCAGACCTGGGATCTTCAAGCCCAGGCTGCTTCTCCTGTTGCATTGCTCACCCCTATAGTCTTGTGTTAACTCTCCTAGGAGAAAGCACAACATCCTCAGATTGAGGTCCTTTTACTTCTTTGTCAATAGTTTCTGTGTCAGTAGTTTCTGTCCTCCTTGTCTTTCCTCACAGAGTTATAGGCACTCTACATTTTAATAAACATCACTTATCTCTTCCTTTGTGCACTGTTATCTGTTTAACACACTAATTTTCAATCACTGGCTTCTTTGCAAATTGAATTCATAATCGCACGGTTGTTAAAATTTTCATTACAACCAGATGACCATATAGTTTATCACCCAAGCCAGACATTTTTTTTAGAATAAAAATAAATATTATCTAAGGGCATCAGTCCAAAGCAGAATCATCCTGGGCAAAACAACATTTTAAAAAAGTGTCACCCACCTGATTACTAAGTAGAATGGTATTCTCATCACAGACCAAAGGAGTGACCATTCATTTAGACAATTTCCATATTTTACTATAAGGTAAATTAATGCTTTTGATAATTTCCTTTGATCAGCTTTGAAATGCAAGAAGAGTGACTGCATCCAGTTCTAACTTTATGAATATCATGGATTCTTTTTCCTATATTTTGCAGAATAGATGAAACCTCATCATGTATTCCAAGTACCTGTACAGCCATGTCATTCTCGTTCTTACTCTGATCATCTGAATCCCTCCCATGCTGTGCTGGTCTCCATTTGCCTGCACCCTGAAGTCTTATTTCACCCCCACTTAGATTCAGTCTTGTCTTAGCCCATTGGCTTCAGTCCTTTTTGTTTTGTTTTGTTTATTCTTATCACAGTCCCTCTTCAAAGCTCAGAACTTGTACTTGCAGTTGTACTTTTGTGCCTCCCTAATATTTTGCTACAGTGCTCTTCATCTTAGAGCATATGATTTTATCCTTCTTTACGACACCCACCTCTTCCCTCTCATTTTAAATTTAATCATTACATCTCCACCTCCAATATCAGTTCCTAAAAATAGCGAGACCTGAGCATTCTCTACCAGGCCACATCATGTTCGTGTGCTTTGCACTTTCTCCCATAATTTTTGTCATCAGACCCAAGAATGACCTCCAGCCCATCATCCCAAACTCACGGTCAGCCCATTTACCTCCTTTAGCAGTCATTTCTACCCCTGAACGTGCTCATTCCCTCTCTTCAATCTCCTAATATGTTCCCCCACTTTCTTGCCTCCTTCTGTCAGTCTTTCATAACGGTCAAGGCCTCAGCCTGAGTTCTTCCCACATCCTCCTTGTGTATCAGTGCTTGGGGAGAACAGCTGAGTGCTCTCTAAACTTTAGGTTGCCTTAACCTGGCTCTCGCCCAACTCCAGGCACAGTTTCATAAGTAACCTCACAGCAAAGCCTTTACCTGTTTTCAAAGGAATCCTCTTCTGTCATCTTCATCTTCTCTCACACGTGCCTTCCATTCAGAAGGGAACAAATTAATGCAGTCCTTAGGTTCATGTTCTCAATTGGTATAAAAGAGCAGATCCTTTCCTTGGGCTAAAGAATGAATACTTTGAGCGAGGCATGGTGGTGCACACCTGGAATCCCAGTACTTGGGAGGCTGAGACAGGAGGATCACAGGTTCTTGGCCAGCTTTAGCAAATCAACAAGGCCCTCTGCAACTTAGCAAGACCCTGTTTCAAAAAATAAAATAGGGCTGAGGGTTTAGCTCAGAGGTAGAATGCCCCTGAGTTCAATCCCCAGTACCACAGGAAAAAAAAAAAAAGAATACTTTGGCCTAAATGTGCTTACTCTCATCTCCCAGTAAGAATAAGCCAGAGACTTAATGAAATCAGTGGCCCCATCACTAATCACTTGAGACAAGGATTTATACTGATGGCTTTCCGTGGCCAGAATAGTCCTTTACAGACAACATTAACATTTTGAGAGCTGAGGCAATTTTAAAACCAGCACAAGATACTTACTAAAGGACCACATACATCACTTTGAAGCTAATCTTTTTAGCTTCTACTTCATATGGAAAGTTCTTGATGTTTTCTAGCAGCATTGTGGTTCTCTTCAGCTACTTACTTCCTTGGAGAGATTTTTCTTAACTCTTTGCAAGGATCAATTCTAGATCCTCTGCAGGAAAGCTCTGGCTTCCCTTGTAAGATCAGAGTTAAACTCTAGTCACAATCTATAAAAATGCATAATATTTGATATGACTAATACTAAGAAATGTAATTATTGTCTTGTTCTTCATGTCACAAGTTTTGCCAGACATATGTGAAAGATTCTCATCTGCTGACTGGAGAGAACTATTCATTTACAAAGTGATCACTTATTTTTGTTCTCAAAAGAAAGCAGCTTCTTACCAGAAAGCTATTAGAACAAATCAGACTTTAATATTGTAGATACCTGCTGTGGGGTTGTTAGACTGTGTTTATGGTACAATTCTTGCGAATTAAAATGATTTGGGCTATAATGAGAGAGATTTGAATAGCATTATTTACTTAGCTTTTTAAAGAATGCCAAGATCTATGGAAAACAAAAGGAAAGGAGGAAGATAATGGTGTGAGTTGGAAGAAAATCCTTCTTTTTTTTTTTTGAGGGGTACTGACGATTGAACCCAGGGGAATTCTACCTCTGAACTATATCCCCAGCCTTCTTAATTTATTTTTCTAAAAATTTTGAAATAGTATCCCACTAAATTGCTGAGGCTGGCCTCAAATCTGCAATCCTCCTGTCTCAGCCTCCCAAGTACGGGATTATAAGTGTGCACCACCACACCCAGCAGAAAATACTTTTTTATGATGCATTCACCTTCATTTAAGTTCTCCAGGTTAGAAGACTCCTCAGATTGAAGAATGGGCACCAGCTAGATAATGGGCAGAAACTACATTTGATAGGTCGTCAGGTTTCAAGTCCACGTACAATTCAGGCAGCCACATTGGCTAGTGTGATCCCGTCTAGCTAATCAGCTTCAGAAGAACTTAAAATCCTCACCTTTTCCCCTTGAAAAACTTGCCACTCCTTCAAGTCAACAGATTTAATTTCCCATCAGTACTCATTTTCCCTCATCTAAATACCAAGTAGCATTAGTCAAAACAGCAACAACAAATAAAAATAGCAGTTCTAAGAGTCTTAAGCAGGGATTTCACAAATTACACTGATATTTGGAGACTCCCAGCATAATGCATTTGCTGGAACCCAACATCATATACATTTGTTCCTGTGTTCACTAAATTCAGTGAGCACTAATGTGCTTTCTAGTGTGGTGAAAGAGATGTGGATGCTTTTAAGTATGTATGCCTTTAAAATGCCAGTCCATGTGTCCAGGTCAGTCAAAATTGGATTTTTGGTAACAATTGTTAAAACAGTTTAGAGAAGTTAAATAAGACCCAGATTTTGAAAAAATAAAATAAAACAATAAGCATGCCCCATAATAATAATTAGAAATAAAAATCTCTTGCCCTTTTATGTTTTAGACATAACTGAAAACTAACACAAGTAAGAAATGCAAGATAGCACCTTAACAATAAAAAGTATTTTTCATTTACCCTTTTTACATAATTCTCAGGGGCAGGCCTTTTTTACATTGTTTTTACTTATCTTTACCTATATGTCTTAGAGACTTTTTTCTCTAGAGCAAAATACATTCAAAATGTAAGAAACTATCCTTTGAATATCAACCAACAAAGTGAACAGGTCAATCTGTTGTATATTTTTAAAAATTTTTCTTGACTAGGAGGACTATCCAGTTGACAGTTAAACCAACAAAAACTAATAGAAAGTAACAAATGTGAGTCAGTGGTTATAACCCAAGATTTGCCAAGAGCTTATCCAGTAATTGCTAGGTAATGTTTAGCACAGGCAGTGTTGAATTAAAAATCTATCACTTCTTATTTCACTTTTAAAAAGATACATGCCTGGAAAAATGTATCAGTTCTCTTGACTCAAGACAAGTTCTCTTGATTTTAGCAAAGTAAAAGGAAAATATTTGTAGGCCTGACTGTTGAGTAATTATTTGTACCTATACTTTTTTTTTTCACAGAACTTCTATAAGACTGAACTGAACAAGGAAGAGATGTATATACGCTACATCCACAAACTCTATGATCTGCATCTCAAAGCACAGAACTTTACAGGTAATTCTATCTTTGGCTCAGATTGGGGGAAGTGGACTAGTGATGCTTTTAATATGGTAACTCCTCTGCTTTTTGTAATTAGAGGTAAGGACTCAAGCATTACTACTTTAAAATTGAAATTATTTTTAATTGGATGTATGTTTCTAAGTACTCTAATTTTTTACTACATTTCTTAGCATAATTTTTTTAGAGGTTGCTCTAGAGATTAAAAAATACATACCTAACTTTTTATAATCTACTTACTTACAGTTAGTGTTTCACCTCTTCAGGTTAAATAGGGAAACTTTATAGCCATACAGATCTCAATATCCTCCCCACTTTGTGTTGTACTTGTCATATGTATTATATCTACCTACATTGAAAATTCTATCAAATAATGTCATAATTTTTTCTTTCAACAGTCATACCTATTTTAAAGAATTTTAAAATCGTCTGTTACATTTACTTGGATATTGGCCATTTCTATTACTCTTTCTCCATTTAGAAAATTCTCAATTTCCTTCTGTTACCATTTTCATTCAACTTGAAGAACTTGTTTTAGCATTTCTTTTAAAGCAGGTTTGATTGTGAAGAATTTTCTTAGTTTTCCTTCATGTGAGAATGTTTTCATTGTATCTTGTGTTAGTCAACTTTCCATTACTGTAACAAAATATCTATAATAATCAACTTATAAAAAGGAAAGGTTTATTTGGGCTCACAGTTATGGAGATTTCAGTCCGTGGTTGATTGGTCCATTGTTTTTGGGTCTTTGACATGGCAGCAAATGAGGGTAGGGAGTGTGTGGTGGAGCAAAACCATTCACCTCATGACCAAGATACAGGAGAAAGAAAAAAGAAGAAAAGAGAATGGGTCCCACAGTCCCCTTTGAGTGCACACCTGTAGTGACCTAACACCTCCCATTAGTCCTTACCTCGTAAAGTTTCTGCCACCTCCCAACAGCACCAATTTGGGGACCAAGTCGTTAACACATGGACCTTTGGGAGACATTCCATATTCAAACTGTAGCACACCTTCATCTCTGAAGGATGTGTTTGCTGTATACAGAACACTAGGTAAACAGTTCTTTTGTGTCAGTGCTTTAAAAATATTGTTCCACTGCCTTCTGGCCTGCATGCTTTCAGATAAGAAATATGTAGTCATTTAAATGATTCACCTGAATATGTACTTATTTTCTGGTTGCTTTCAGTAATTTATCTTTGGTATTTAGTGGTTTGCTTATGATATGTATGGGTTTAACTTGTTTGGGTTTGCTGAACTTCTTAGATCCATTAACTTATCCCCTTCACCAAATTTGGGAAGTTTTGAGGCTTTATTTTCTCAAATGTATTTTTTATATCAATCCTTCTGTCTTTGGAGACTGCAGTGACATGAATATCGGGCTTTTTGTTATTGCCCTATAGGTTCCTGGGGTTCTGTTCATTTAGTTCCTGCAACCTTTCTTCTTTCTGTTGTTCAGAGTGGATGATTTATATTGATTCATTTTCTTTTTTTTTTTTTTTTGCAGTACTAGGGATTGAACCCAGGGGCATTCTACCTCCAAGCTCCACCCCCAGCCCTATTTTTTTTTATTCTTTATTTTGAAAAAGGGTCTCACTAAGTTGCGGAGGTCCTCACTGGGTAGCTGAGGCTGGCCGCGAACCCAGATCCTCCTGTCGCAGCCTCCCAAGTACTGGAATTACAAGCGTGCGCCACCATGCCCAACTGATATTGATTCATTTTCAAATCCTCTTGATTCTCTTTTTCATCTCCTTTCAGCAATTGAAACTTGCCATTGAAATTTTTGGTTTTCTTAACGTATTATTCAGTTATAAAATTTCTACTTATTTTCTTTTTATAGCTTCAATTTCTTTGCAAAGCTTTTCTATCTTTTGGTCATTCAAGAGTGTTCACATTTACTACATGGAGTGTGGTTATAATAGCTACTTCATAGTTTTTGTCTGCAGTTCCAACATGTGAGTCATCTTGGGTTTGGCATCTGTTAATTGCCTTTTCCCTTTGAGAGTTGTTTAGTTTCCTGGTTTCTTGAATGTCAAGTAATTTTGGATTATATCCTGGACCTTTTGTATATTATGTTATGAGACTCTGGATTCTGTTAAAATCTTGTGGAGAATGTTGACTTCTTTTTTTTTTTTTTTTTCCTTTTTGGTGCTGGAGGCTGAACCCAGGGACCTCTGAGCTATCTCCCTAGCCCTATTTTATTTTTTTATTTTGAAATAGGGTCTCTCTAAGTTGCTGAGGGTCCCACTAAATTGCTGAGACTGGCCTCGAGCCTATAATCCTCCTGTCTCACCTTCCCAAGACCTGGGATTTTAGGTATGCACCAATTTTAGCAATCAATCCAGTTATGTCCAAACCTCAAGTCCTGAACTCCTTCTGAAGGTTGAGATTCTAGTGTCAGTTTGGTTTTTAAAGCCTTTGCACTACTCTTTTGGTTTGTTATTGGTGTGTGCCACCCAATAGGAGTTCTGGAACGTAGGCAATGATCTAGGTTTACCATTGTTCATGTCTCCAATTCTCAGTTATATCAGTCATGATTTGTTCTACAAAGGTGCACCTTACAGATGACCCCTGTCTCATGTTCCTCCTCTCTGTGTTCCTCCTCATTCTTCTTATCTTCCAGGGACCCCCCCCTTTCCTCATACTTGTGTTATAAAGCCAAGGCTAGATCCTCTTCATACTCAAATGGCCTCCCTACAATTTATCTGCTTGGGCCTAAGCAGTGAAAGAAAAGAGCCCATGTGAGTCCCTGCTGCCACTGACATTGTTCCCACTGCCACCTCTGCAGTTTGCAGCTTTGTTTCTGGGACTCATTTAGGGAGAATCCCATCCTCTTTAGACTCTTCTGGTCCAGGGCATCTGCTTCCCACTTCCCAGGAGCTTGTCTCAGAGCTTTTACTATCTGTTCCCATGTTCAGTGCTAGGAAATAGGTAAGTCTAAGCCAGGAGATATGGAAGGCAAAAAATAAAAAAAGAAAACTCAGCACATTATGATTGTTCCTGGAGCGTTGGTTTCCCTCCTCTATCCACCTGCTCTTACCTACTTTTCAAAATCCTCCAATAGTTGTGTTGTATATTCTGTCAAGAGTTATTTCATGGTATTCACTGGGAAATACAGAGTGGAATGTGCTTACTTTGTCTTAACCAGACCCCTTTAGTTGGAGTTAAGAACTACAAATCTTTGTCTTTTGCCACACTATTCTTCCAAGGGACCTTGACTTACAGCCCCTCCCTCAGCCTTAAAGGAGTAACGGAATTTTTTCTGTAATGGTTTCTGGAATTTAAACATGCCTCTAGCTGTGGTTGTACTCTCTCAATTAATAGGATCACTGTTTACTCAGTTTAGAGACCTTGATACTATCCTTGACTCTTGTTAACCTCACTCAAGTAGTTGTTTATGAGGTTCTGTTGAATCTATTTCCTAAACAGCCCTGAAAACCATTTCCTTTTCATTGTTCTCATTTTCACCGCCTCAGACCTTCATTGTTCATTCCTGGAATGCCTCTTCGTTGTCTCCAGAGTTATTCTCTAGAGCTGGGATCCTCAAACTGTACCTTGCAGGACAGCCACATGTTTTTGTAAAGAAAGTTTTATTGGAACTTGGCCATGCCACTTATTTATGCATTTCTATGGTTGCTTTTGTTCTACAGTGACAGAACTGAGTGGATGAGATGAAGACCACATGGCTCGCAGCCTCGTTATTTACTGTCTGGGCTTTAAGAAAAAATTCCTAACCCCTTCTGTAGATACAACTCTGTTGTCAGCTTATATATTCTACAAAGTAAAGTTCAAATTCACTATTCAAGGCCCATCATAATCAAACCAACATCTGTCTATTTAGCTCTACCTTCCCACTTGTACCACATACCTTCTCATCCTTCGGGACCAGCTCTTTTATCATCTTCTTGATGTCTTCCCCCTCCTAGAGTTCTCTTCCTTTTCTTTTCCTCAGCAAATCCATGTCCCCCATCTTTACCCATGGGATAAGCTGATCTTTCCATCTCTCTTCATATTTCCATTAAAGCACTTATTGCATTGTTTTTATTACTGTTTATATATTATATAAGATACATATATGTGTGTGTGTGTGTGTGTGTGTGTGTGTGTGTGTAGGTAGGTGGATAGACTGATAGACAAATAGATGATATGCAGTTGAAAGTTGAGTTTTCCAAGGATAGAGATGACATTTCCTTGTCCTTAGTCTTCTCAGTTCTTAAAATAGTGCTCAGCAATGTGAGATTTAAATAAATGCATCACTAATGAATGCCCTCATTAATTAAATTTTAACACCTGGTAGGGAGATTTCCCTTCAATATTAATAAGTCCTGAATCACTAAGGAAACAACATTGTAGACTTGTTTTATTTTAAAGTCCATAAAATAAGAAATGAGAGGGAACTGAGGACAAGCTATTCCAGATATATAGCAGATATATTTTGAATCTCTGAAACAAAGTCCAAATTTGTCTGATAGTTCAGAAATGGGTACGGTTTTTTTTTCTTTAGTTCATTTACTGAATTTGCAGTTTTATGTTTCCCAAAGTCATAAGTAATAAGTACTTTACCAAAATAACATTTTATTCATCTCTCTTATGTTCTCATTTTTGTGTGTCCTTGGAGAAAGTGAAATTGATGGGAAAACTTTTCTCTTTGCTTAAACAATTTAACCCTTTTCTGGTCTTTTGTGAAACTGCCTTCCATTCATAATACTTCCACACTCTCCTGTGTTGCTTCTATTTTTTTCGTGTATCTGTGTGTGTGTGTACACGCTCATACACTTGCATACTTGTGTGTGTTACTGGGGGTTGAACCCAGGGGCATTCTACCTCTGAGCTACATCCCTACCCCTTTTTTATCATTTGTTTTGAAACAAGGGCATGCTAGGTTGCTAAGAATCTTGCTAAATTGCTGAGGCTGGCCTTGAACCTGTGATCCTCCTGTCTCAGCCTCCTAAGGACTGGGATTATAGGCATGTATCACCACACCCAGCTCTGTGTTACTTCTTTTTGCATATTGCTGTCCTCACTGTTACACTTCTCAAAATTACGGAATGGCCAATTTTTTTTTTTTTTTTTTTTTTGCGGTACTGGGGATTGAACCCAGGGGCATTCTACCTCCGTGCTACACCCCCGGCCCTATTTTTTATACTTTTTTTGAAACCGGGTCTCACGAAGTTGCGGAGGGCCTCACTAAGTAGAGAGAGAGAGAGAGAGAGAGAGAGAGAGAGAGAGAGAGATTGTGTTGTTCATACCTCGAAGGTATATGCTTTCATTTAATTAAAATGTTCTATAGCTTACAGTTTCTCTCAGATGTGTATCATCATTTCCCCAAATCACATTCTGAAACAGTTGTAATTTGTCTTCACGCCTCTCCCATACCACCGTTCAGTCATTTGTCAGCTTCCTCTGGTAACTTGCCAATGTCTCTGTTCTTTTGACTTTCCAAGGGCAGCTCACCCACTCCTGACACTCCAACCATCCCTGGACGGTCCAAGGACAAGCATGTTTGGGAAAACAATTTAGAGGCTGGAAATCTTTATTGTTCTTTATTTTTAAAAAATTGTAGCAAAATATGCATAACATAAAATTTACTGTCTTCACCATTTTTAAGTGTGCACTTCAGTGGCATTAAGTGCATTCACATTGTGCAATCATCACACATCACAACCATCTACCTCCAGAGTTTTATTCCAAACTGAAACTCTGCCCACTAAACATTACCCATTTATCCTCTCCCCAGCAACCACCATTCTACTCTGTCTCCATGAATTTGACTCTGTGTGTGTGTGTGTGTGTGTGTGTGTGTGTGTGTGTGTGTGTGTGTTAGTGTTGGGGATTGAAGCCAGGGGCATTCTGTGTGTGTGTGTGTGTGTGTGTGTGTGTGTGTGTTAGTGTTGGGGATTGAAGCCAGGGGCATTCTACCTCTGAGCTACAATCCCCAGCCCTATTTTAATTTTCATTTGGAAACAGGGACTTGCTAACTTGCTGAGGCTGGCATCGAGCCTGCAATCCTCCTGTCTCCGTCTCCCGAGTACTGAGATTACAGGCGTGTGCCACCATTCCTGGCTATTTATTTATTTTTTAAATTTTGAAACAGGGTCTCACTAAATTGCTGAGGGTCTTGCTAAGTTACTGAGGCTGGCCTGGTACCTGTGATTCTCCTGTCTCAGCCTCCTAAGTACTGGGACTACAGGCATGTACCACGACACCTGGCTCATGAATTTGACCTTCATGATGCTTTCAGTCAGTCCTTGTGGACAGCTATAGAAAGGACCTTTGTTTGGTAGGACAATTCGTAAGTCCCTTGAGGACTATGAGACCTTCAAAAGGGCATGCATAGGAAACAAACAAACAAACAAACAAACCGAACCTAAATTCTTCTGGATAATATAGGGTTGAAAAACTGAAACTAGTGTTGAAGAAGGAGGGAGTCAGGGTGTAGTCAGAATTTAGAAAGAGCAGTGAGAAGAAACCAGAAACCAGTGAGAAGCTAAATGAAGACAAAAGAAAAAGGAAAAAAATCTAGTGGCAGAGCAGGGATTGGAGAGGGTGCAAGTGTTGAATGAGGAGTGTGTATATGTGTATGTGTGTGTGTGTGTGTGTGTGTGTGTGTGTACACACGCATGCACATGCATATGCGCACGCAAGACCGAGTGAGACAGAGACAGAGACCCTAGTTGTAGGTTGTATAGTATGATACCCCCAATTGGCCACATAAATTTCAGTAAAGGCTGCTGAAATCATTACATGTTTGGTGCAGTTGGACTTCCTGTAGAGACAAGTAAGGGGGTAGTTTTTTGTTTACACATGGGTGGAAATGGTGGCCTGTATACTTAAGCATAATTAACAGATAAGAAGTGTATTTTAATAGAATACTTGGCCATTCTGCAGGTAGGTCCCCCCCATCTTTGAACCAGCTACAACAAGACATCCTTAAACATGTGTATTATGTCCATATCACATGGACATTGGGGATAGGCAACAAACACATACACATAAAAAGAGAGACACAGAGGCTACGCAGAAGTGAAAGATTGAACACAGATCTCAGATAATTCCATCATCCAGGGGAAATCACCATTCATTAACCTGATGTTGTATATATTCTGGACATTTTTCTACTGTGTCATGGAACTCAGGAAACAGTCGTTTCTCCACTATGGCGGACACTGGCGCCGTTCAAAGGGAGTGGTTTGGGTTCTTGTCTCAGTCCCTGCCTTACCGCTTGACTTGCAGAGGCTGCGTACACTCTCCTGTTGTATGACGAGCTGCTGGAATGGTCAGATCGGCCCCTCCGGGAGTTCCTGACCTACCCCATGCAGACGGAATGGCAGCGCAAGGAGCACCTGCACCTCACCATCATCCAGAACTTTGACCGTGGTAAAGTAAGTGGCCCGCTCACCCCACGCCTCTCCCCAGGTGACTGTGTTGGTGGCCCTTTTCTTGTTTTTTCTATTATACTGATGCTCACCTACTTGAGCAGGAACAAGGGTCATATGTTTTCTTTCATATGCAGAAGCTAGGGAGTAATCAGGATACCAGAGGAACTTCAGACAATGGAGGAGAAACTGCAGTGGAGCCAGGGAGGTGGTCTAGGGGAAGGGGAGGGGGAGGGGGAGAGGGAACATCAATGAAGGAATTACTTTCATCGATAGTATGTACGTATGTAAGTATACCAATGTCAATCTCAGTATCCTATATGGGGAAGGAGCGGGGTGGGGGGAAGCTCACCAAGTGCTGTGTGCATGTATGTCACTATCACTATGACTTACATTATGATGTGAGACTATAATACACCAATAAAAGTATTTTTAAAAACCTCACAATCCCATCATTCTAAGAAAGAAAGAAAGAAACCCAGGAGCTTGTTGCAATATAGATTCCCAGGCCCCATTCCCTAGACATTCTGATTAGAGGGATGGAAAAATGATTAGAGAGGGGTTACTAGGGATTGAACCCAGGGGCCTTCCACCTCCAAGCCATACTCCCAACCTTTTTTTTTGGAAACAGGGTTTTTACTAAGTTGCTTAGGATCTTACTAAATTACTGAGGCTGGCCTTGAACCTGCGATCCTCCTGTCTCAACCTCCCAAGCACTGGGATGACAGGCATATGCTGGGAATCTTACTTTTAAGGAGAACTCTAGGAGACTCTCATGTGCTTGAACTGTGCATTACACTTTGATAAAACACTGATCTTGAGGTTTTGACACCCAGTCTTAGTTCGTTCTGGCTGCTATAACAAAATACACAGACTAAGTAGCTTACAGACAACAGAAATTTATTTGTCACTGTCCTAGAGACTGAGGGGTCCAAGATCAGGGCCTCAGCAGATTCAATGTGTGGTGAGGGCCTGCTTCCTCATAGATGGGGGCCTTTTGCCTGTGTCCTCACGTGATAGAAAGAGCTAGCTTGCTCTCAGGAGCCTCTTTTATCATGGCACTAAGGCCATTCATGAGGGCTCCACCTTGATGACCTGCTCACCTCCCAAAGACCCTACCTCCCAATATCACTGTGGGAGTTAGGATTTCAAAATATAAATTTTGGGGGACACAAACATTCAGACCATAGCATTCAGCTATTTTATTCTCATGAAAAACCATTATCACCCTGTATGTGGTTCCCCAAATTGATATGCACTCAATTCCATTCCACTTTTTTTTAAGTAAGATAAAACTAGATTTGTTAAAGAAGTTTGTGGCATCCCTTCATATACTTAGAGCTGGCTGAGGTGTTGAAAAAACCTTACTCACTATAATGTATAATTCCTATGCACACAAGTATAAAAAAAATTTAAGAAAACCTTATTGGTGCTGGGCATGGTGGTGCATGCCTCTAATCCCAATACTTGGGAGGCTGAGACAGGAGGATTTCAGGTTTAAGGACAGTCTCAGCAATGAAGCAAGACTCAGCAACTTAGTGAGACCCTGTTTCAAAAACAAAGCATAAAAAGGGATGGGGATATAGCTTGGAGCCAGAATGTCCCTGAGTTCAATCCCCAGTACCACCAAAAAAAAAAAAAAAAAAAACTTACCGGACTAATAATGCAATTAAGTCTATCACCCCACTCTACTTCCTCTCCTTTTTCAAGGGCTTGCAGTGCTGATTCTCTTTTTAAAACAATTGTGTATCTGACCACCATTATATATTTGATTTGAACCCTTGGATGCTTTGGTGGAATGTCTTAGACTTAAATATCTCTCCCAAATTGCAAAGGTTAAACAGAAAATTAAAATACAACCAGTGGCTATCATTCTTTTACAAAACATAATTGTGTATGCCTAAATTTGATGCAAGGAAATTGCTTCTTTCATATCCTCCTCTATTATTTAACTACACTGATAAAACATTGTGTTAATAGCAAAAGAAATGTCTTTGTGCCCTGCTGCTATAAAATTTACACCTGTACAATATGCTATTACAAAATCTCTGACTTCATATGTTGACCCATTCCCAGGAATTTGTTCTAGATCAGGTTTGCAAACTATGATCCACACTTCAAATAGTTTACCTCCTATTTCTGTATAGCCTACAAGTGACAAACAGACTTTACATTGGTAAATCGTTGAAAGATAGCAAAAAATTAATATTTTCTGGCATATGAAATTTATACTTCTGTTCTTATTCATACTGGAACACGGCCATACTTTTTCATATCTATGGTTGTTTTCATGCTATTAACAGGTGAGTGGTTGTGATAAAGACTGTATGGCCCTCAAAGCCAAAAATATTGACAGCCTGGCCCCTTGCAGAAAAAGTTTGTTGATACCTATACTAGACCAAATAATTTTTGCTTTTCTGCTAAGAGTAACCAACTAGATTAGACCCTCACAATTTTCAAGTGCAAATTAGCCAGGCAAGGAATCCAGGGCACCAGCTGTGAATAATTGGGCTTCAGGGGTCAGTGGCACTTCCTCCTCAGCACCAAGGGCCTGTGTGTATTCATCTACTCTACCATTGTGGGACTGCAGTCACTTCAAGATGATGATTCTGAAACAATACCAGAAAATACTGCTTCTGCATCATATTTAATTACTATGGTGGTAGATTATTATCATTTCCAACTTTCTAAAGATTTTTAATAATCTACATCTTAGTTGTATAGTGTTTTCATGTTTGACATTGCAGTGGTACTATTCAAGGTATGTTATAAAGAATAAGGCTTGCTGACCTGAAAGCAGTCATGTCCTGACCTTTGGGTGGAAGGTTACATTTATATCATTCATTTGTCCACAGTGTTGGGAGAATGGCATTATCTTATGCCGGAAGATTGCAGAGCAGTATGAGAGTTATTATGACTACAGAAACCTGAGCAAGATGAGGGTAAGGTACTTGGGTGCATCATAATCAGGCTGCAGCATCCCTTATTCATTAACTTTCCAGTGCGGTTTTATGAAATCAACTCTGTGATATCTTGATATGCCTTGCAGAAACCTTTTTTTAAAGATAAACATTTTCTCTGAAGCATACTCAGCTATTTATACAGAGAAATAGCAAATTGATCTGTGTAATGTTTTGATTAATACACAAAAAGTGAGTCCTTGATCTGTGTCTAAGACACATCTGAAATACACAATCTAATCCAGGATTAATATTTCACATTTATTGCGGAAAATCTCCACACTGTTTGAAGAGCTTCCCAATTGCATACAAATCTCTGTAACAATATACCCTTCTTAAATATGTAATCTGCAAAGCAGAATAGTTCAAATGGCCAGTGGCCTGTTTTTAAATGTTAGGGCCAAAATCTGTGTTAACTCTCTTCAGTTTCAGAAATATGTTTTTCCAAAAGCTCAAGGAATTTCAAATTCTGTGTTCCTGAGCCAGTTGTTATATTACCTCCTTTTTTTTTAGATTCAAACAAGTCCATCTTGTCCTCCAACTCCTCATTCTTGGGCGGCATGAACATTTGTGTCACGTTGTAACACACAAGGTCCTGATGAGTCCTGAAGTTCTTTGGGGTTTCTAAAATAGGATCATCAGCTCATATATATTAAAAAAAGATTATGATGTTGCGTTCTAATTTCGAGGTAACCACTGAAGAGACGATAGCATAAGCCCTTAACAGTTTGCAAAATCCCTTACATCACAAGTGACTTCCTTACCTGGCAGGCACTGGGTCTGTACTTTTGGCATCGTATTTCATGTCAGCAGTTCATCGATATTTCTCCTAGCATGAAAACCAAAGAGAAAAATCTTGTTTTAACTTCAGTTTATCACACTGACTCTGGCAGGCACCACAGTTTTGTATAAATCCTTGCTTTTCTTCTCTTGGCATTCTGTCCCTGTAGCAGAAGTGAGGTTACAGTGTTTACCCATAAGAGCCCTAGGGGGCCATAGACACTCAGATTTTTATAAACCCAAAGCATTACACTTCATACCAACTGCTCTTTGGGGTGCTGTTACTGGAGGGTGGGGGGAGTCTTCAAGTGCAATATTAGTCTTTCTCTGCAAGCCGTAGGGATGATAAGACACTGGAAGGGAAACCCTAAACTTTATATGCTTCCTCATCCAAGACTTGTCAAAGACACACTTAGGAGCTTTGAGCCTGATGCACCCTGCATTATGGGTCTCTTTGGTCTGGTTGGTTGCTTTATTACTGTCCCACCTATGCAAGATTGTACCTTCCAACCAACCCCCCCCCCAAACTACCATGTATAAGTAGAGGCAAATCCACAGGTGAGTACATCTTGCACAAAAAATCTCCAGAAAGGCTTTGCTTCTAATTCTTCATGTTAATTTCTACTGAATTTCAAATAAAGTATTTCCTCAATAGACTTTGTACACATAAATAATTTGCTCCAGTGATAACATATGCATATACAATTAAGCAGGGGTAAGCAAACTATAACCCGTGGGCCTAGCAGAGTTGAGTAGTTGTAACAGAGAACTCATGGCCTGCAAAGCCTAAAGTATTTACTCTCTGGATGTTTATAAAAGAAGTTTGATGATCCTTATTTAAAGCATAAAAAAAGGAGCTGGACCTTCTTTTCTGCAAAGTGAATGAAAGTAAAGTTCTTTACATAGAAAAAATATTCTTTTAACTGGTGGGCTCTGGTGCTTTCCAGATGATGGAAGCCTCTTTGTATGACAAAATTATGGACCAGCAGCGTCTGGAACCAGAGTTCTTCAGAGTTGGGTTTTATGGAAAAAAGTTTCCATTTTTCCTAAGAGTAAGTAATATACTATTTAACTTGCTTTCATCCTTCTAATACAGATATCCCATTCAAAAAAAACAAGGTGTTAATGATATTTTATGACAGGTAATAAGACAGAAAATAACATCATGAGATTTTTTTTAATAGTTTGCAAACACCATGTTAACCTAAAATGCCTCATTTTGAATAATTTCCCAAGAATCAACAACCTTTCCCAACAATTTATCGCTTTCTAAGTTTATTTTATGAGCAATCTTTGGTAATTCTGGTTTCCCTTTTATGAAATTCACAGATTGATATCCGCAGACTCCCAGTTTGCAGTTCCCTTAGAGTTGGCATTAGAGGGGGAGCACTGTAGGGCTGGGTGTGGCACACTGGGAAACAGTGCGGTTTCACAGCCTGTGGAAACCCTAGCTCCAGAACCATGTGAAGAGTACCATGTCCCCACCCCATCCCAATACCGGGACTGAACCCAGGGCCTCAAACATGCTGGGCAAATGCTCAACCACTGAGGTATATTCCTAGCCCTTCTTATTTTTTATTTTCAAACAGTGTCTTGCTAAGTTACCCAGGCTGTGTTTGGCCATGTTGATGACTTTGTGAAAGGCAAATGTCACCCATCAAAGATATCCAATTTAATGCTAGTATAAACTATTTCAACAAAAGGGAAATTTCCAGACATTCTGAGGAATCTACTAGATAATAAAATATTCAACTCCATCTTTTCAGTTTTCACAGTCTGCCAAATAATATTTTTATGCTTGAGAATTTACTAACACTTCAGTATATAACATCTTCCTTATATTAAAAATGTTGGTTGATAGCTGGGCATGGTGGTATACACTTTTAATGCTAGTACTAGGGAGGCTGAGACAGGAGAATTGCAGATCTGAAGCCAGCCTGAGCAACTTAGCCAGGCCCTCCGCAATTTAATGAGACCGTTTCCAAAAAAAAAATAGGGCTAGGGGTATAGCTCAGAGGTAAAATGCCCCTGGGTTCAATCCCCAGTACCACAAAAAAAGAAAAAAATGTTGGTCGAAAGAGGAAATTTACTTGCCCAAGCAACTAAGGAGATACTTGGTAAAACTGAGTCAATTTACTACAACTTTAAATCTCAGTATGCAAATATGGGATTATCTAAATCCTTCCTTCACTTTCAATACCTATGAATAAAGATCAGATAAGTGTACTTGGAGAAGGGAGAGAAAAAAGATTTCACTTTATTGTTTGTTTAATAGTCATTAACTTATCTGCCTTTCAGAATGAAAGATAGATTAGATAGATAAATAGATCCCAACATATATAAATACCATAGGTAAAGATGGAGCAGACACTCAAATTATAGGTTGATTTTCTTAATTGATTAAAATGATCATGAATTTAGGTGCCTTACAGATATAATGTGAAATCTTATTGCATTAAAAGAGAATCTAGGTTCATACCTTTAATCATAGTACCTGGGAGGCTGAGACAGGAGGATCACAAGTTTGAGGCATATATGCACTTAGTGAGACCTTGTTTCAAAATAAAAAACAAATAGGGTGGTGGGGGGGGGCGGGTCTGAGAGAGAGAGAGAGAGAGAGAATCCACAAGGTGTTGAACATGGTCTCAAAGCTGACTCTGCATATGGGTGGGCCTGCCTAAAGATGGAAAAAAGCTTGATTCCAGAACAAAAACCATGGCAAATTCAGAGCACTTGCTGAATTTAAAAGACTTAAGCTAGTCCTGGTCTGTTATCAGCAACCCTCCTGAAGGTGCACACACAGCCTGCAGCTGGGTTCCAGATGGAGTGGTAGACATGATAGAGCTGTGCCCAGTTTTAAAATGGGAGACCCTACAGGGTTGGGGGAGGGAAGGAGGTATACAGGGTCCAGGTATGATTCTGCTGCAGGAGATCCCCTTCATCTGTTGACTCAACATTGTGCAATGTGAAAGGTTACATTTTCTTTCAGTTCAGACCCAAGGCTGACTAATGCATTGAGCACAGTAGATATGGTGTTTAGAGACCATATTTTTAGGGCCCCACAATTTTTCTATTTGTTAATTTATTTTTGCCATACTGGGGGTTGAACCCAGGATGCTCTACCCCTGAGCCACATCCCCAGCCCTTTTTAAATTTTGCAATAGGGTCTCACTAAGTTGCCCAGACTGGCCTCAAACTTGTGCTCCTTTTGCCTCAGCTTCCCGAGTCAATGGGATTACAGGCATGTACCACCATACCTGGCTACCCACAAACTTTTAATTTCTTTTAAATATCAGAAGGAGAAAAAAAACTTTTAGGTTGAAGAAAATGTTGTAATATGCTATATATGATATATTATGTGTTTGGAAATATTAACATGCCATCTCTATACCAAACCATTCATATAATATAATTTTAACATTTTTTGTGGTACTGAGGATTGAACACAGGGGCATTCTACCTCCGAGCTATACCCCCAGCCCTATTTTTTAGTTTTATTTTGAAACAGGGTCTCTCTAGGTTGATGAGAGTCTCACTACTTGCTGAGGCTGTTCTCAAACCTGCGATCCTCCTGTCTCAGCCTCCCAAGTACTGGGATTACCAGTGTGTGCCAACACACCCAGCCTAATTTTAATATTTTTATGGAGAAGGGACCCATGGAAGCAAAAGTGCATAAGGCCCACTAGAACCATAATGTAGCCCTAATCAGATGCTGAGTTGGCTAGCAAGTGTATAATGAGGTACTGTAGACATCTATTATGTGCAATTACTATAAATTAAAAATATAAAGTTTAAAGAAATCAGAAATAGTTGAGAAACCCTAATTATAAAGGGAGTTTAGCAAAATGGAAATAGAATAGATTTTATATAAAAGTCAGTTTGAATGAATCATTCTCTGTATCATCAGTCTTTTGAAAACAGCTTTTCTATATATATCCTTCAAAATGAAAGAGAAGGGTCACCCTCTATTGGTTTCTACAGGGCACTGCACTCCTCAGAATCGTAGGGCCTGACCTTTTTTTCATGAAATCAAATTCTAATCTTTTTTTTTCTCTTTAAAAATAAATATCAACACTAAAATTTTTCTTTCATTGTTTGATCAATTTCAAGATAAATTTGAAAACTCATATAAATTAATACATTTATGCAATTGTATAATTTAAGTAGGTTCTTCTTCCACTCAGGAATAGTGGGTTCTTCAAAGAATATTGAACAGTATGACCCAGCAGATATGGGCTCCTAGGTATTTACTGAAGAAAACTGAAAACAAGCTTTCACACACACAAAGACCTGACCTGTGTGTTCCTGGCAGCATTATTCATAATACCCCAAAGTAGAACTAGTTCAAATATCTATTAACTGATGGATGGATAAATAAACAAAATGTAGTGTGTCTGTACAATAGACTATCTAGTCAGCAACCAAAAGAAATGAAGTACATGCCACCGATGGATGAACTTCGAAAATGCTGTTAACTGAAGGTCACCAGTCACAAAATGCCACATTGTATAATTCCATAATAGATAAATCTATAGAAACAGAAAGTTGTGTGGGGCTTCCAGGGGCTGGAGGAAATAAAGGGTAAGAGGAACTACTTGGTAATAGGCACAGGGCTTCTTTTTGACATGATGAAAGTATTCTGAAATTAGATTGTGCTGATGGTGTATTGGTCAGGGTTCACTAGATTAACAGAATTCACAGAATGAGTATATGAAAAGGGGATTTATTATTAGATAAGCTCACAATGTAATCCTGAGTTTTGACTGCACGTGAAGAATCAGAGGAATCAGTAGCTGGTCGGGCGGTCTAATAGCTGGAGCCTTAGGTTTGAAGCAACCACCAATTCAGTCCAGTCCAAGATGTGAAGATAAGGAAGCTCTTCGGAGAAATGATGGTGAAGTTTCAGTTCGAAGGCTGGAGGCCGACGATCTCAGACGAGAGCAGAAGATCAAGAAGCTCTTCAAGGAAACAGCAGAGTTGGAGACTGACGATCTCAGACGAGAGCAGATGCGTTTTCTTCAGGAAAAGTTGCAGCTCTCTCTACGCGGCTTTCTCCTTCTTTTATCTAAGTCCTGCACCTATCAGAACCCTGCTACCCACATTTAGGGCAGGACTTCCGGTTCAATCTGCTGTTACACAAGCAAAGTCACATGATCTTAGGTGGGTCAAGTTGACAAACCAGACCAACTATCACAGATGGTTGCGCAACTCTGAATATACTAAAAAAAACACTGATTACACATTTTTAAAAGGTGAATTTTAGAGTAGTATGTGAATTTATCTCAATAAAGCTATGATTTGTAAAACATACTGATGGAAAATGCTAATTCCTTTTTATTCCTTAAAGACAAAACTTTATTTAAAATAACTTTCTAATCCCACTGAATGCTTATGTGCTTAGAATAACTCCTCAAATTTTACAAACTCTTGTTATGTATAAGCATTTTTAGGCATTCAGGTTTTAGAGTATATAGATATTTATTTTGAGACTCCCATAATATATAGAAAGGGGATGTATTGTCTTCTTTTACCAAGAAAATTATCATCTTTCAAATAGAATTTTTTAAATATACCATTAGAAGGTATAATTTTATCTACATCAAAAGGTATAACTTGGGCCGGGCGTGGTGGTGCACGCTTGTAATCCCAGTACTTGGGAGGCGGAGACTGGAGGATCCGGGTTCGCGGCCAGCCTCAGCTACTTAGTGAGGCCCTCCGCAACTTCGTGAGACCCGGTTTCAAAATAAAGGATAAAAAATAGGGCCGGGGGTGTAGCTCGGAGGTAGAATGCCCCTGGGTTCAATCCCTGGTACCACACACAAAAAAAGTATAACTTGTATCTAAAAAGATTTAAATATAGTATCATTGGGAGTCCTGATTTCAAGATAGAGTCTGTCTTAATTTGTGTGTTTCAAAGGATCACCATTTATTTAGCAACTTGTGGGAAACTAAGGTAGGTTCTCAGAGCCCTGTCCTGCAGCATATCCTCCAACTGTCTACAAGAGTTATTTCCAACTCCCTCCCTGTACCCCGGAGCTCTTCCTCTGGACTTGTTATATAATAATAGGATCCTTGGGGATATGCAAAACACTGAAAACCTTGGGCCTTACCTCCTCCAGGTAACAAATTGCTTTCCTTTTCTTAGAGCCATCAGGACATGAGATCTCAAAAGCTTTCCTGGTCTTGGTAACCCCTAGGAGTTCTCCCTCAAAATACCAGGTCATGTTTGGAGTAGCCAGAACTCAGGCCTTAGATTCATACCAGAGTTTAAATCTAGAACACATGGACAAGTGCTCAAAAGTCTTTGAGCCTTGGTTCCCCAAGTACGAAGTGGAGCAGGAGGTAGGTAACTACCTCTCAAGCTTGTCTGGGTTAAGTAACTGCAGAGTGCCTAGTCAGGAACTGCTCAGCAGTTGTAATTTCATGATCATTAAACTGTCAGAAAGTGTTCCCTCCTGTCTAACAGGCTTATTGAGATACTTTTTGGAAACCTGCCCTTCTTTCCGGCTCTCTGGCCTACCTCAAGAAGGACCTTCAGCATTCTAACCTAAATGAGAGAGTTCTAACCCACAGTATACATACATATGTGTGTATGTGTATGTGTATATACATATATATACAGATATATATATATGTATATGAATGCATGTATGTATATACATATATCTGTATGTATGTGTGTGTGTTTATATATATGAGAGAGTTCTGACCCATGATATACATACATACACACACACACACAAACACACACACATTTTATATATATATATATATATATATATATATATATGCGCAAACAACTCAACTGAAACTACATATAGTAGAGCAAGAAGCAGTCAAAAATATGTCCAATATTTAACAAGGCCCTAAAACTCCAAAACTCTTAGCTTGGGCCAGTTAAGAGGATTTCTGGCTATAGGCATCTGAGCTGAGCTGTTCTGGCAGGGAAGTTCCTGTGCCAGCTCTTTTGAAAGCTAGACTACAGTTGGGCTCAGTCTTGCTTCCCATGGAAGATTCTATTCAGTGGAAATGTTAAGACTGATTTCACAGGCCTTTTATAAGGAATTCAGTAAAATATATTTTTAGTTGTTGTGTTTACTTTCTTTCCCTCCAGATTCTGAATTTACTTGCATGAGTTTGACATCCAATTTACAAAAATCATCTTTGGCCATGTGCACACTAACATTTAGAGGGAACACGATTGCTTCATTTTTTTGTACTTGGGTGCACCTCATGGAAGTGAGCCAAGAAGAGCGAGGCATTCTACTGGGTCTTATTAAAACAATAGAAAGTAAAGCGCATGATCTTTGCCCTGCAGTTTTAGTATTTGGGCAGATTTTTCAGACTGTTCCAGTATATTTTGTTGATGTTACAATGTATAGATGTGGGAACATGCGGTCACTTCCTGCTATTATCATATTTTAAAGTTATCTCTGAATTAAGCATGGTGGCACACACTTGTAATCCCAGTACTTGGGAGGCTGAGACAGGAGGATCGCTGGTTTGAGGCCAGGCTCAACAACTTAGTGAGTCCCTCTGCAACATAGTGAGTCCCTGTTTCAAAATAAAAAATAAAATAGGTCTGGAGGTGTAGCTCAGAGGTAGAATGCCCCTGGGTTCAATCCCCAGCACCCCCCCACACACACACACACAAGTTATCTCTGTAATAAATGGGCTCAATTATACAATCCTAATTTTTTTTTGTTTTGTCCCCCCAGAATAAGGAGTTTGTGTGTCGAGGACATGACTATGAGAGGCTGGAAGCCTTCCAACAGAGAATGTTGAACGAGTTCCCCCATGCCATCGCCATGCAGCACGCCAACCAGCCCGACGAGACCATCTTCCAGGCTGAAGCTCAGTGTATCCACCTACAAGGGCTGCCTTCCAGCCTGGGTGCCCTGCCTGTTAGCCACAGAGCATTTTCATGCAAGGTTGCTCAGCCCCTGGCCCTTTGTGATAGCCATGTTCTTATTCTCCCTCATTCTCATCATCCGGATTTCAGCTTAGCTCCTTCTGAACAGAATTTAATTGTTCTATTTATTATCACAATGCCAGTTGAAAAGAAATTCCTTACAGATTCTGCTAAAGAACTTTTTCCCTTTTAATTAAAACTCCTCTGTATCTGAACCTTGCTTTTAAAGCTCTTTTTTAGTGAGTTTCCTTAGAATAATTTTCCTCTGACACATTCTGTGGAAACCATCGCAGTTCAAGGAGGGGATGGCATTATGTTTGCTGGTGCACATCATTCACTCCTTTTACCCCTGATACTTTTATTATGGAATGAGGAAGGAAAAAGAGGTTCCTCCGGTGTCTTTTGGGGGCTCTTACCCATGACATCCTAGATAGCCTTTAGTAATCACTGTATAATTCATACTCCCATAAACAGAACAACTTAACACAAACAACTCAACTGAAATTACATAGATGTTAAAGGCAAAGTCAATTTACCCAGCACTCCTTCCTGAATCCCTCTGCCTCTCTCTAAAAGTGATGATCTTAAAGAACATATTGAAACTCAAGTGACAATAGCGGGTACCATTTCAGAGCATAAACCAAAATACAAGAGAAGCAAGAAATTACATGAAAAAATATTTTGCTACCTTTCTTTGAATTTAGAAGAGAAGGAGGTAAACATATCAGTGAATATGATACCCCTTTAGTATAATCTTTGAAATATCAGCTACAACTAAATACTCTGCTTACCAATACCTGACTTGGGAGAGTGGATGCCTCAATAATGGGAAGGCTGGAGTTACAGTATCACACAGGTAATGTAAGTCATTGTCAGTTCTGGTTTCCATCTTTGGTCATAGTTGCCTGAGGATCTATGTATTATTATAAACAAACAATAAATTTAAAAGGGTTATGCAAGCCAGGCATGGTGGCACACGCTTGTAATGCCAGTACCTGGGAGGCTGAGACCAGAGGATCTGGGTTTGTGGCCAGCCTCAGCTACTTAGTGAGGCCCTCCACAACTTAGTGAGACCCTGTTTCAAAATAAAGAATAAAAACTAGGGCTGGGGGTGGAGCTACGGAGGTAGAATGCCCCTGGGTTCAATCCCCAGTACTGCAAAAAATAAAAATAAAAATAAAAATAAATAAAAGGGTCATGCATTGAGTAAGGTAAGAGCATATAATTGGGCACAGTGGTGCATGCCTGTAATCCCAGCTACTTGGGAAGCTGAGGAAGAAGGATCACAAGTTCAAGGCTTAACAAGACCGTCTCAAAGTTCACTTTTCAAAAATGGGCTGGAGAAATTGCTCAGTGGTATACACTCTCCTGGCATACATGGGGCCCTGGGTTTAATCCCTAGTACCACACACATATAAAAAAGTGTCTTACATAAGGATCATTCTGAGTACTTATCCAAACTATTCCCAACCACCCCCCCACAAAAAATCAGTAATATATAAATTCATAGATCATGGAAATTTAAAACTGACACCTTGTCAGAATAACCTACCTAGAACTAGTTCAAGGCCTATAGTTAGAGATATGATTTGAAGCCTGTCCTTAGCATCTTTTTGGCAATTTTTTAAATGACTTCAACTGAAATGGAAACACCAGATTGTTACCCAATCTGGTAACAATTCTTCCCTCTGCACAGCTCAGCTCGAGCCAGACTTCCTGAAGTTTGCCAAGTCGGATTCCCTCCTTGACTCTTTCATCCTAGATTTGCAAATATATGCTGTGACTCCCATTCCGGAGAGCCAGGAGGTCCTTCAGAGAGAAGGTGTCCCGGACAACATCAAAAGTTTCTATAAAGTGAATCACATCTGGAAATTCCGCTATGACAGACCATTCCACAAGGGCACGAAAGATAAGGAGAATGAATTCAAGGTACCATGCGGTCTTTATTACATGCTTTATTACATGCATTCTCCTCAGCTGTAAGTTCCTTGGGGCAAGACTCTCAGTAAATATTTACTCAGAAGAGTGTTGGAGCCAGAAGGGGCTCTAGAAATCCTTTCCTATAGTGGTTGTCCAACTCTGCCACGTATTAGAGGAATGGGGCTACTTTCTAACCAAGCAGAGTTTTGGCCTCCAGCCCAGGAATTCTGGGTTGGTAGGTCTGGGAGAAGGTCCTAAAATCAGTTTTTTTTGTGACAGTTCTGATGCCAGTGGTCCTTGGACCGTCTTTGAGAGCTCATGGTTGAACTTGGTCCTCTCGTCCATCCATGCCAAACCCATGGTGGAAACCTCAGGATATTCTCAGATGCAATAGAGTGCAATGAGTAAGGAATACCTAAGGAACAGGGACAAGAGGGCCTGAGACAGAGGGCAGGCCGGTAGACTGCTGGAACGGGGGCGAGTTCTGTGTCATCTTTTGAAGGTTTTCCTCATTAGAATGGTGTATGATTAGCATTTCTGAGAGAACCCAGAGTAAAAGCAGATCTTGGCCTCTGCCTGTGTTGTGTTGTCTGCTCTCAGTAGTTCCAATATGCCTTCCTAGTTCCGTGTGCTCCCAGCCAGAAAGGGTGAGAGTTCTCACAGCCATGCTGGGGGGAGAGGCCAGATTGTTCAGCAGCTAAATTGTAACCTTCCCTTACCTTGAAAACAATGACACAGTGAGATCAGATCAGTTCCCACTTAGTCAGTTTTTGCACCTCAACAAAAAATGCAAAGTGAACTTACTAGCGGTGGGGGCTCATTGGCTTTGCATCCTTCATCACAAATATTCTCTACTGAAGCTAGGAAGGGCTCTCCTAACACCATCAGTGATAATTACCTATTGTTAGAAGGGCATGATGGCGCACACCTGTAAGCCCAGCCACTCAGGAGACTCAGACAGGAGGATCAAAAGTTCGAGGCCATCCTGGGCAACTTAGACCTTGTTTCGAAATAACTTCTAAAGGGGTTCGGATGTAGCTTGGTGGTACAGCACTTGCCTAGCATGTACAAGGTACAGAAAATGTACCTTATGTCAACTCACCTATCAGCCCTACTTAAGTGTCAGTTTCCAAGTACCCCCAGCAGTAACTCCAGAAATTATTCTGGAAATCTGAAGTGAAAGCTATGATTGTTCTGCAGAATTCCAGGGGGGCTGGATAGAGAGTAGAAGATTTGATAGGTTCAGTAGCAAGGCAAAGAGACTGTCAGAAAACACCACTGGAATCTTACTAAAAAGACCCATGATTATTTTCTGGTCCTTGCTGCATACTTCTATTTTTCTTTTTGTCCCCCCAAATCAATCAAAGATCTGATTAGTTGATGATAGAGTTCTTGTGACAGTTGCTTCCAGTGATACCAGAGTCAGGCAGCTGACTTGCTCTATGTCGCAGGCTGATTACCAGTCAGCCAGTGCTAGAACCCACATCTTCTGACACCCTCCCCACTGTTTCTTCCACTGCCCCACATTTCCTCAGGGCCCTTGCTTTAAAGATTTATCAGTGATACAGCAACCCTCCTGGAAAAGATAAAAGGAAATCTGGCCCCTCAGTCCTCAGAATCTGGCTCCAACCTCCACCCAACCCCACAAGCCTGTCCCTGCCACAGCCCACTCACCCACCCTCCCTCTCGGCTCCAGCGACACCCCGCTTCTCTCTTCCTCTGTTGCCTGCCCTTGCGCAAGCCCCTGGTGTCTGCGTGGGCTGCTTCCTCCTGTCTACACAGCTGCCTCCACTCTCCTCCTGGCAAACTCCTACTCACTCTTCAAAATTCAGCTCCTGCGTCACCTCCTCTGAAAGCCTCGGCCCTCCTCCCCAGAGTGGCATGAGCTCCTGCATCCTTCGCTGCACCTGAGAGAGAATCCCTTCCTCCTCCCTCTGAGCTCTTGCTCATCTGTTTACCTTACCCCAGAGTGCTGTGAGCTCCTGTCACAGTGACTCTGCCATAGTCATCCCAGTAGCTCTTGATTGGTGCAGAGAAAATCATTTTTTTGTTGTTGTTTGAATAAATGGCATGGTTTCAGGATTTTTTTTGGGGGGGGCATCAAATTTCCTATCCTCTAATGAATACACTTTGTTTCTTTGTTGTGCTGGGGATTGAACCCAGGAGCATTCTACCTCTAAGCTACACCCCCAGCCCTATTTTTATTTTTTATTTGAAATACTGAAATCAGGTTGACAAAAGAGAAACCTGTCATCACCAGCAGCTCGTGCCAGAGGCAGCTACGGTTTCACGTGTCCTGAGGGTGCTGGTCCTGGACAGAGGGAGCCCAAGGATCTAAAATAGAGGTGCTGCTGGACCTGGCCTGGCAGCACAAGCCTGTAATCCTAATACTTGGGTGGTTGAAACAGGTGGACCGTGGGTTCAGGACCAGCCTCAGCAACTTAGCAAGATCCTATTTCAAAATAAAAAAAAAAATTAAAAGGGCTGGGGGTATAGCTCAGTGATAGAATGCCCTGGGATCAATCCCCAGTTCAATAGAAGATGATAGATGATAGATAGATAGATAGATAGATAGATATAGATAGATGATTGATAGATCAAATATAGGTGCTCCTGGATTGCAGCAGTTGCTACAGGCACAAGAAATGTAGCACAGTGCATACAGCAATAGAGGGGCGGAGTCAGGTTCTACCCAGTGGTGGGCATCAGTGCTGGCTCTACCTGTGATTAGAATGTAGCTTTTTAAGCCAGGTTCTGTGGCACTTCTTTCATCTCAGTACTGAGACAGGAGGAGCACAGGTTCGAAGACAGCCTCAGCAACTTTGTAAGATCCTATTTCAAAAGAAAAAGGGCTGGGGGTATAACTTGGAGGTAGAACACCCCTGGATTCAATCCTCACTAATCCCCCCCTCAAAAAAAAGAATGTAGCTTTTTAGCAGGTCCGTTGTCCCTTTGAAGCTTGGTATCTTTACCTTTCAAATAGATCATGCTACCTGCTTCCTAAAGCCCTTTCTTTCTTTAGAGTATTTTTATCCTAACCTTGTGTTGAGTAGCTCACTCTGTTACCTCTTCCAGATAAAAGTGGCTAAACCTTGATGAGCAAAGAAAGTTTAAATTCAGATTTTAGAGAAATAGCATAATGGCTTCTTTTTATATTTTTAACCTTGTTTTCTTTTTTAATTTTTTATTTATTTTTATTTATTTATTGGTGCATTGTAATCATATATCTTGATGGGTTTAAGGGTGGTAAAAGTATACATGCACACATTGGTCAATTATCCCTCCCTCAATTCCCACCCCCATTCCCTCCTCCTTCCCTCCTTCTCGTTGTCTGCATAGCAGTTGACTTTGATAAGTTTGTGTATGTACATCCTGTGCATTAGGGTGTTTCCCTCTTCCCCCTCCCCTCTCCCTTAGTTAGGTCGCCTTCTTTACTCATCTAAGGTTTTCTCCATCTTTGTCTGGACTCCCTCCTATGTCCTATTCTCCCTAGCTTCCACATATTAGGGAAAGCATCCAACTTTTCACTTTTTGTGGCTAACTAATCTCATTTAGCATAATGTTCTCTAATTCCATCCATTTCCCTGCAAATGATGTAATTGTGTTTTTCTTTATAGCTGTGTAAAATTCCATTGTGTATATATCCCATAGTTTTGTAATTCATTCATCTATGATGTACATCTTGGCTGGTTCCATAGTTTGGCAATTGTGAATTGTGCAGCTATAAACATAGATATGCATGCATTAGTGTGGTAGTTTGGTTTCCATTCTTTGGGGTAGATGCCCAGAAGTGGTATTGCTGGGTCATATGGTAGGTTCATTCCCATTCTTCTGAGGAGCCTCCACATTGTTTTCCAAAATGGTTGCACTAATTTGCAATCTCACCAACAGTGAGTGGTGTATTAGAGTTCCTACTTCTCCACATCCTTGACAGCATTTGTTATTGTTTGTGTTTTTAATGATTGCCATTCTAATTGGGGTTAGGTGAAATCTCAGGGTACTTTTGATTTACATCTCTCTGATTGCTAATGATGTTGAACATTTTTTCATACATTTATTGGCCATTTGTATTTCTTCTTTTGTGAAGTGTCTATTTAGTTCACTTGCCCATTTTTTGATTGGATTGTTTGTTTTTTTTAGCTGTGAGTTTCTTGAGTTCGCTATATATTCTAGATATTAGTCCTCTATCAGAGGAGTAGCTGCCAAAAATCTTCTCACCATTCCGTCGGCTCTCTGTTGAGGTTCTTGATAGTTTCCTTTGCTGTGCAGAAGCTCTTCAGTTTAATGCAATCCCACATATTGATCTTCTTTTTAACTTCTGTGCCTTTGGGGTATTGTTGAGGAAGTTTTTGCCTGTGCCTATGTATTGAAGAGTTGGACCTATGCCCTCTTCAAGTAGCTTCAAGGTCTCTAGTCTAATTTCCAGGTCTTTGATCCATCTTGAATTGACCCTTGAACAGGGTGAGAAAGTGGGGTTTATTTCCATTTTTCTGCATGTGGTTAACCAGTTTTGCCAACACCATTTGTTGAAGAGGCTATCTTTTTTCCAGTGTATGTTTTTGGCTCCTTTGTCAAAAATCAATTGGCTGTAAGTGTGCAGATTTGTTTCTGAGTCTTCTATTCTGCTACATTGGTCTATGTGTCTGCTTTTGTGCCAATACCATACTGTTTTTATTACTATAGCTCTCTAGTATAGTTTGAAGTCAGGTATTGTGATGCCTCCTGCATGGTTCTTGTTGCTGAGAACTACTTTGGCTATTCTGGGTTTTTTGTTCTTCCAGATGAATTCAAGGACTGATTTTTCTATGTCTGTGAAGAATGACCTTGGTAATTTAATGAGTATTGCATTGAATCTGTAAATCACTTTTGGAAGAATGGCCATTTTGATGATATGTATTCTGCCTATCCAAGAGCATGGGAGATCTTTCCATCTTCTAAGATCTTCTTCAACTTCCTTTTTCAATGTTTTATCATTTTCCTTGTAGAGGTCTTTTACCTCCTCGGTTAGGTTTATTCCTAAGTATTTTATTGTTCGGGAGGATGTCGTGAGCAGAAATGTTTTCTGGATTTCTTTTCCAGAAGATTTATGTTTGGCATATAGAAACGCTTCTGATTTTTTAAGATTGATTTTGAACCAGGCGTGGTGGTGCACACTGGTAATCCCAGTACTTGGGAGACTGAGACTGGAGGATCTGGGTTTGTGGCCAGCCTCAGCTACTTAGAGAGGCCCTCCACAACTTAGTGAGACCCTGTTTCAAAATAAAAAACAAACAAAAAAATTAGGGCTGGGTGTAGCTCGGAGGTAGAATGCCCCTGAGTTCAATCCCCAGTTCCGCAAAAAACAAAAACAAACAAAAAAAATGATTGATTTGTATCAAGACACTTTGCTGAATTTGTTGATCAGTTCTATAATCTTTTCATTGAGTTTGTTGGGTCTTCTAAGTATAATATCATGTAATCTTCAAATAGAGATAGTTTCAGTTCTTCTTTTCCTATTTGTACTCCTTTGATTTCCTCCTCTTGCCTTATTATTCTGGCTAGAGTCTCAAGTACTATGTTGAAAAGGAGTGGTGATAGTGGACAACCTTGTCTTGTTTCTGTTTTTAAGGGGAACTCTCAAAGTTTTTCCCCCATTCAAAATGATATTAGCTGTGGGCCTATTGTATTTTGCCTTTATGATGTTGAGGTATGTTCCTTCTTTTCCAATTCTCTGCAGTGCTTTTATCATGAATGGGTGTTGGATTTTGTTAAATGCTTTTTCAGCATCTATTGAAATGATCATGTGATTTTTGTCTTTAGTTCTGTTTATGTGGTGGATTGCATGAATTGTTTTTTGTATGTTGAACCATCTTTGCATCCCTGGGACGAACCCAACTTGGTCATGGTGGATGATTTTCTTTTTTTTTTTTTTTTCAGAAAAAGGCAAAGGTTTAATTAATTTAAGAAAGGTAGGGATACAGGTTGGGGGTCATCTCAAGAAGGGGAGAGCGAGTCTCCCTGCACGTGTCCATCCATCCAAGCGAGCAAGAGAGAGTCCGCGTGCTTTCACAGTTCTTTTATAGGAGGGGGTAGGTAGGGTCGCACAGTAGAGGGCAGGACTTCCTTAGTCCTCAGTTTCCCTGGCAACAGATAGGCAGTGGGGTCTGATCTTTGTCCTCCTCACCCACCCTATTTACATTAAGCATCTCAGGTGTGGAGAGGAGCCATTGTGATTAAGGGTGTGGACTCATTAAGGCTTCTGCCTGACTGAACACACCCTATAGGGTGGAGTTCGATTATGAACTTTCAAAAATTTAAATCTCTATTTTCCCAATGTCTCCTTTCTGCCTAATATTTCTATCTTTTCTATTCTACCTCATCATTCCCCCCCTGAGACTTTGGTCCCTTAATCTTAAGGGGGTTGCTGAAGGGTAAAGGTCTGACATGTGTAATTTCTTCTCAGCTGACAAGGGACTGTAGACTCTACCTTTCCAGGGACCGAAAGTCTCATCGTAACTGATCTAAAGGAGACATGGGAAGGCCAGGGTTTTTGATTGGCTGTGGAACTATCATCCTCTGATATTCTGGAAAAGAGGCATAAATATGCGAGATATTAGCCACCAACAACAGCAATTTAAACAACAGAAGAGCATTCTGATATAAAGTATACTGGCCAAGAAAATGAGAATTTTATACCACCATGATGTTAACCAATCATTTTTTATAAGGTTGACATCTACCAAGGTAATCCAGATGAACTGGAAGTGGGTACTAGCCCACAAATTAAACAGGCACCTTTATCAATACCTCTGTTATATTGTTGTGCCCAGTCCAGGAGAAAGTTTGTTTTTCCCTGGAAGAATGATGTAGAAATTAGTAGACAAATAAGTTGACATCTTTTAGTCTAGATAGACATAATAGGTAATAGATAGTTATTAGGAAAAGCACAAAAATAAAACTTACCCTGATTCAGTCTTTTGGGGGTTCTTTTAAACCTTTTAAAGGCTCACAGGTATAGTGTTCCCAGGTCTTAGCATCTGGAGGCTTATTCCTGACTTCAGAGTCTTGATTCTGTACAGTCTCAAGAGGCACAGGTTTAATTCTAGACAAATGAATCCAGGAATTGTGTCCCTGTAGCTTAACAGCTGTGGGATACTCTGGGAGAACTAAGAAGGCTCTGGTAAAGATTAGCTCTCTAAATCTATAAGTTAAATCTTTTGGCCTTGTGGGTGCCATCAATCCCAGTTACAATACATATCTCTTTAGAAAAGACCTAGGAGAAACAAGCACAGCAGAGAATTAAACTCCCATATCTAAAAGAAAATTGATATCTTTACCTGCCACGTCAAGAGTCACCCAGGCTCTTCTATTGTCCAGCTGGTTCGAGGGCTGATCAGAGGGGCCTTGCTGAGCCTCGGGCATCCTCAGTCTTTGAGGGCAGCCATGGTAGGAGCAGATAACCTCACTTCCCTTCAGAGGCAAGGGCAATCACACTTCCAATGTTTTTCCTCTTTACAGAGGGGGCACATCCCATATGCAGATGGACTCCGGCTAGGACAGTCCTTGACCCAATGCCCAGGCTCTTTGCAATAATGACAGGTGCCAGACCTCGAGTTCCTCTCCTCTCTCTGGCAGGAGCCTTTGGGTATCTCTGAGGGGGCAGGGGCTTATTACCCAATGCCAGGGCAATTAAGTGGGCTTGTCCTTATGCCCGTATTTGTCTCTTCTGGTTTTTAATTTCATCTACCTTGTCTCTGTTGTTGAAAACCCCAATGGCCAAATTTAAAAGGTGATCAATGGGAATCTGAGGTCCCATTTCCTGCTTCTAGAGTTTTCTCCTAATATCCGGGGCTGATTGGCTAATCAGTTAAGGCAAAATCTGAAAGTGTCCACGTGGCTTAGCTGGAGCATGAAACAAGCACTTATTTTTATAAAGACAGTTAAAGTTTACATTTTCCTTTAATTTTACAGAAAGCTTTAGAGCAAGCTTTTTCTCTTCCCTGCAAAAAACTGGCTTCTAACTGATTGAAAACTTCTCCACAAAAACAAGAGAATGGCAATAAATCTAGTAGCTGCGCATATCACTAATTCCCATCTCATGGTTTAGGCCCTGGTCTCCATTGCGCTGGGTAGCCTCAGCCGGCCTGGCCTGGCCATGTGGTTGGCATCTAGAGTCAGGCTGCGCGCTGCAGGGGCCGCCTCCCGCTGCTTTCATGCTCCTGGCCGTTAAAGTATGCCAGGATCCAAATCTTAAAAAGCACCCCATTTTTGTGTCTTTTAAGCACTCATCTTCTAAGGGAGAATGGCTTTGGCCAAAAAGGAAGCGAGCAAGAAATGGACGGGCAGGGAGAGAGAGAGAGATCCCTTCCCATTACTACCATAGCTAGGCACTGGTTTTAGCAACTAGGGCGGTGCTGCCTCTCTCCAGCAGCAGGCAGGAACTTGGCCAAAGGGGGTGGTGACTGCCTGCGCCATGGCAGCTTGTGCCCCAGCCACGCTGAATCCTCCCGCGGACTGCAGCAGAGGTGGCTAGAGGGAAGGACAACTGCCCGCCTCGTCCCAGCCTCCCCCCACTTTCCCGCCTGGGAAGAAAGCGTCTAGGTTGCCGCTGGGGACGGATGGGCGACCCAGGGACTCGCCTCTCTAACTCACATACTTCTGCCCAGCTCCCTCAACACACAATAGGACATTTAAAAATAGGGATGAGAAAAATCCAAACATTTTTAAAACTTACCACTGTTGACTTTTTCTGAAGCCCCTTCGTTGGGTCGCCAGATTATGTCATGGGGAGACATGCTAATTCTGAGGGGTCCTTGGCTTCCATGATGAATAAGAATTTCAACACGTGCCATCAGAAAAAGGCAAAAGTTTAATTAATTTAAGAAAGGTGGGGATACAGGTTGGGGGTCATCTCAAGAAGGGGAGAGAGAGTCTCCCTGCACGTGTCCATCAATCCAATCGAGCAAGAGAGCTGGATGATTTTCTTGATGTGGTTTTGAATGCGCATTGCTAGTATTTTGTTTAGAAGTTTTTTTAGCTTGTTTTCTGAAGTGGGAGCTCATTTGTTCTATATAGAAAAGTTTCAGGCACTATACAGTGGAATTGTGGACATAAGCTTCATCAGTATCTTACTGTGATAATTTCATGAGTGTTCAAGTGAAGACTGAAGAAAGGGCGACAAAAATAAGCAAAACCTGATCACGTTGCACCTGGGAACTTAATTTGTGCTGTGTTTTGCAGAGTCTCTGGGTGGAGAGGACGTCCTTGTACCTGGTGCAGAGCCTGCCTGGCATTTCTCGCTGGTTTGAAGTTGAAAAGCGTGAAGTGGTAAGAGCTTATTCTCAAGCACTTTCTCATCACAGTTGCTCACCTGGAAGCGGGCCGCATATCAGTGGCTTCTTCTGGATTCACTCGTAGTAAGTTAGTGTCTATGATACTGACTGCCATTACCAAGGCTGCGGAGGTGAACGTGAATATTGTCCTGGTCCAGCCAGATGAATTCCTTGAACACAACAAACTACTCAGCCCCTTGAGTGAGAAGAACTGGAATCCTGGCTCTCTGAATTGCTCTAGAAAGCTAAGTGACCCTCAATATGCATTATGTGGCAGCCACAAAGCCTGCCTACCTCACCTTATTTAGTCATCATCTCAGAGCTGAGGTATGCATTCTTTTCCCAGTTTTCACAGTTTTTAACAAGAGATTAAAAGCCTTTGCTAGGGGTCACATAATAAGATGTTGAAAAAAGACCTGGCATGGTGACAAACGCCTGTAATCCCAGTATTTGGGAGGCTGAGACAGGAGGACCACAGGCTCAAGGCCAGCCTCAACAACTATCAGGACCCTCAGCAACTTAGCGAGGCCCTCCACAACTTAGTGGGACCCTGTTTCAAAATTAAAAAATAAAAAGGGCTGGGGGTGTAGCTCAGAGGCAGAATGCCCTTTGGGTTCAATCTCTAGAACCAAAAAATAAAACAAAAAAGAAAAGGATAAACCCAGATTTTTCTGACTCTAAAGTCAGTTATGATCATCTCTTCTAGCCTTGTTTTTTATATGCAAAATGAAACTAAAGTGAAGCCCAGCATAATGTAAGACATACAGCAAATGAGGCTGTTACAGTTCGTGCAGTAGAGGCGGTGGTGGTATATTAGTAACTGAGCAGTCCTGGATGGAATACCAAATGGAAATGAGTGGGTACCATTACAGAACCTGGTAACCACTGCACTCAAGAACCCTCTGGCTGTTGAATATGCCCCCAGCTCCCGTCCCCAGTTATGGAGAACACAGAGACAGTAACTGAAGGCAGCTGCAACCAAGGGGAGACCCCTCCCTGCTGTCCATCTCTGCTGCTCTTCAGGCTGGGGGACCCTGACATCAGCCACACCCTGAACCTCACAGCATCCTTCCCCTCCTTGGACATATCCATTATGGCTGAGGCTGGTCCTCTCTCCAAAGGAAAATGTGCCAAATGTGAAAATATAATTTAACTTAAATTTAGTGTACCTGCTACCTTATTTAGTAACAGGCCCACTCTGTCAATGATGAGAGCAGCTCCTCCCAAATTGCCTTTGCAGAATGGCTTGTGAGAACTGAAATATCTCAACATTGAAACATAGCTTCTCACATTCAATTAAGCTGAGTATTTAATGAGATTTTCATTTTGCAGTGCCAAAAAATTAATACAGCTCCCTAAACAAATTGAACTCAATTCAGCAGCTTGCATCAATGCAGTTATGTTCTTGTGTAGTCTGAGTCAAGGGTCCCCAAAGCTGGTTGCTTTTATGGTGCAGCCTGTTGCCTTCCGTGGAAGGGGGAAAACTGCAAACAGTGCTCGGAAAGCCTTATCATTATGCTTCCTACTGAGCAGCGTGGACCCAACCCACAGAAGTGTTCTTAGTCATCTGCGCTGCATTAGCAATTCACAGAGCCTTTTCCGGTCCATCCAACCCAGAGCTTTAAATTCAGTAAAGTCTCAGCTATGGTCCTAGGCCTTGAAACATCACACACACACACACACACACACACACACACACACACACACACCACTGATAAAAACTAGCATGCTGGTAATGGTAAAAGGTGCATTGCTAAACATAACCTTTCAAACATCAGCTGCCTACTTGATTAGAGTATGTAAATTAAGTTCTGTCAGAACAAATCAAACTCTGCTATTTTGTTCCCCCAGCACAGCCCACTCTTAACAGCCTTTGTGTTGTTCTCTTTTTCCTGCTGCCTGTAACATTCTACCGTCTATTAAAGTTATTGGTTTACTGGTTTAATTCCCATTGTATAAGCAATCCAAGAACAGGGATATGTCTTAGTAGGTGCTTAATAAATATATGCTAAAATGAATTGAAATCCCTTATGCACAGTGCCCAAATCTGAAAACCAAAAAACATTTTCTGAAGTTTGGCTAAAAAGTAATTTGCTTAGACACCTAAGCTCTTCTAATGTAAGGCCATTTATTAACTTTCTTTCACTTGGTGTGAAAGCTTATTGTGCTTCACTGCAGAAATATTAATGTATTCGAGTAAAGAAAATTGCCCAAACCTTGTTGGGGGTTACACAATATACTTTGTATGTCCTGTAATACCTCTATGAAATTGGAAAAATTCTGAATTCTGAAACATGAAATTGTGGATCTTTGTTTTCTTTCTTTTCTTTTTTTTTTTTTTTGCGGTACCGGGGATTGAACGCAGGGGCGTTCTACCTCCGCGCTACACCCCTGGCCCTATTTTTTTTATGCTTTATTTTTGAAACCGGGTCTCACGAAGTTGCGGAGGGTCTTGCTAGGTAGAGAGAGAGAGAGACAGACAGAGAGAGAGAGAGAGAGAGAGAGAGAGACCGATCAATCGCACGCACACACATGCGCGCTGAGGTTGGCTGCGAACCCGGATCCTCCGGTCTCCGCCTCCCAAAGTACTGGGATTACAAGCGTGCGCCACCACACCCGGCTTGGATCTTTGTTTTCTAATTCATAGACCCAGAATAGCTTTTGAGATTTTGTGAAGATAGCCATGCCTTTGAACCTATAGTTCCCCAGTATTTAAAAAAAAATTATTCTGTTTCCAAATCCCCCAAAATCCTCTTTATCTGATGAAAAAGTAAGCTCACTTTAAAATTTGAAAACCAGATAGACATTTTATAGTTTAGAATCTGTAAATAATGACTTTTTAAAATCCAGCTAAAGATGAGAATATTATCACACCACATGATAGCCATCACAATGTCTTGTGACTCTACCTTCAAAATACACCCAGAATCCAACATTCCTCACCAGCCCACTGACAGGGCCATCTTGTGCCTCAGTACTACACTAGACTCCGGGACAAGTCTCCTAAGAGATCTGCCTCGACCCTTTATCTTGTGCAGTTCCTTCTGTACACAAACTTAAGTTATATCATAGAAAAATAGAGAAAATATATAATGAACCTGATTTACCTATCTTACTTAAAACAGCTCTCACAAAAGCCAGTTTTGCTTTATCTATAATTCTACCCACTGTATTATTTTGAAGAAAATTCCAGACATCATAACCATTTCATCTATAAGTATTTCCATATGTATATTTATGAAACAGTGTAGTCATAATATCATTATCACATCTAAAAATAGCAATATTTCATCAATCATAAAATATCTAGTATTCACTCACATGTCACCAAGAGTCCATTTTATTTATTTTCTTATTTACTTACTTATTTTACTCTTTGTCTATGACTCTAGAATCCAAATAAAGGCTACACATTACATTGTTTGACATGTCTCCTAAGACAACCCATAGGTTCTCCCTGCTTCGCTTTTTTATTTCCTTTTTTTCTTCTTCTTCTTGTTGAGAAAACTAGGTGGTTTATCCCGAAGCATTTCAAGTCTGGATTTTATAAACTATATCCCAGAGGGGTGGTTTAACATGTTTCTCTGTCATCTCTGTTTCATGTAGATTGGTAGTTAGATATAGAAGCTTGATAAAATGTTTTGTTTTGTTGTTTTTGTTTCTGGTATGGTAATGCTATGTGCTGCTGCTGCTACTCGTCTCTCTCTCTCTCTCTTTCTTCTTATGATATTGGCAGCTATGATAATCATTGCCCAGATCTATTAATCTTTTAGAGGTTACAAAATGATGACATATTATTATTTCATCTTTATTCATTGGAATACTTCTATAACAAATATCCCCTCATTAAGTATTTGATTACCCTGTGGCATAGGAAAAGATGTATAATTCTTTCCATTTATTTACAGTTTCAAAATGAGAATTCAGTTCCCTAGCATAGTAGGAAAGTGACCAGAGGGTCTTTGTTTGGTTTTATTTTTAGTACTATTAGTAGGTCATGGACTTAAGCATATTTGTTTTGTTTTATTCCATGGTGGTTATTATTATTGAATGATTCTTCTTTTTTGTGTGTGGTACTGGGAATGGAACCCAGGAGCCTTCTACCTCCAAGCTACACCCCATCCCAATTTTATATTTTATTTGGAAATAGGATCTCACTAAGTTGCTGAGAGCCTCACTAAGTTGCTGAGGCTGGCTTCAAACCTGTGATCCTCCTGTCTCAGCCTCCCAAGTACTAGGATCATAAGCATGTGCCACCACGCCTAGCTTAAATGATTCTTCTTAAATTTATTATTCTTACTACTTTGTTTCATAATTGCCCATTAGGAGACTCTTCAAACTAGCCCTGAATCTTTTTTTTTAATGACAGTATCTACATTGTCTTTGTTACTGAGCCAATATGCAAAATCAGATTGTCAAATCAGACATAAGAACTGGGGCTATTTCCCAGTATCAAGCTTTAATAATAATGTGAAGGCAATCCAGGTGCTCAGTTGAAGCTGAGAGACTTCTGCATCATCAAGCGTAATCTGCCAGGTCCTTCTACCCCACGTCAGTAATAATTATTTGGAATAATAGATGAGGTTTCTATGTGAGGTCATTAGGGTTCCTCATACAGGGGGCATGTTTAAATTATGAAGTGTAAATTAGGAAACTTTTTGTTTTCTACTCCAGAGAGTTAGCTGAAAACTTCTCAGGGACATTTGTGAATCATGCCTCATGGATTCTGGGTTTATTTATTGCTGACTTCCTACTAAAGGTATATCATGGAAAACATGTCTTCTAGCGATTATTCTTAGTCTATTCACTTGAAGGTTCAGTTGACAAGGAGATAAGACCTGGTTACCTGCTTTCTTTTTTGGTCCCTCAATAATTTGCCCAGTAAAGAGGATGAAGGGCTGCAGGCCTGCTGCTTTAACATTTCCTCCCAGGTGCGTTTCTTGCTGTCTGGTATGACAAGGTGGCCCAAGTACATCTCCTGTCCTGAATCTGAAAGCAGCTGTCTCTCCAGTGACTCCCTGATTCTTTTTAATGGTAAACAGAATGCAAGGGTCACAATCTGTGGGCTAAAGAAAAGTAATTATTTGATGAATATTATTTATGTATGCATACTTTTTGCACACTTCTTTGGCCATCTCCTTGGTATTATTTTCCTGGAAGTGAATCTATCTATCAAAGAATATCTCCAATTTAACCTTTGATTCATGGATTGGTGATTGGATGTATCAGTATACACCCTGTCTGAAAGGGGTAACTGTTCTTAGAAATACTCATTTTTTCCCCCAGCAATGTTCTCAACACTGGGTGTCCTATATTATTTTGATCTTTCCAAATAATAGACCAAAAAATGGTCATACTAGGGTTGAATTTTTTAGCATTTACTTGAATGCTAATGAAGATATGTATTCATGTGTTTATTTTTTATTTATATTTCTTTTGTGAATGTATCCATCATACTTTTTTTTTTTTGCAGTACTGGGGATTGAACGCAGGGGCGTTCTACCTCCACGCTACACCCCCGGCCCTATTTTTTATCCTTTATTTTGGAACCGGGTCTCACCAAGTTGCGGAGGGCCTCACTAAGTAGAGAGAGAGAGAGAGAGAGAGCTGAGGCTGGCCTTGAACCCGGATCCTCCGGTGGTCTCCGCCTCCCAAATTACTGGGATTACAAGCGTGCGCCACCACACCCGGCTCATCATACTTTTTGTCTATTTTTCTTTTCTTCAATATTCAAGATACTAATCCTTTACCTGGAATATATGTTGGAAATACTTCCTCAAGTTATCATTTGTCTTTTGCATGTGTTTAGTATACTTCATTTTGTTGACTTTTAAAAAAAATTGAAACTGATAACATTTGAAATAGAAAATATGAAGATGGATTTATTTTATTATGATCAAAAACACATAAAATCACTGGACATAGTGGTACACGCCTGTAATCCCAGTACTTGGGAGACTGAGACACGAGGATCACAGGTTCGAGGCCAGCCTTAGCAACTTAGAGAGATCCCTTAACTTGGTGAGACCCTGTTTCAAAGTAAAAAAATAAAATAGGGCTAGGGGTGTAACTCAGACGTAGAGTGCTTCTGGGTTCAATCTCCAGTACCAAAAAATAAAAAACACATAAAATTTTCTATCACAACCATTTTGGGGGGTACTGGGGATTGAACCCAGGGGCATTCTACCTCTGAGCTACACCCCCAGGCTGATTTTATTTTTATTTTGAAACAGCGTCTCGCTAGGTTGATGAGAGTCCCACTACTTGCTGAGGCTGTCCTCGAACCTGCAATCCTCCTGTCTCAGCCTCCCAAATACTGGAATTTCAAGCATGCGCCACCACACCCAGCTTTATCACGACCATCTTTAAGTGTACAGTAGTAGTGTTAATTATATGCAATTGTGAAATAGAGTTCTACAATTTTTTCTTTTTACAAAACTGATCTCTATATCCCTTGAATTGCAATTCTCCCCACCCACCTCACAGCCACCATTTTGCCGTCCGTTTCTAAGATGTTTTACTTCTTAACTTTTAGTTAATCATAGCTCTCAGACTCTCCCTCTATGGCTTAGCTTTTGTGAATATAAAACAAAGGTTCAACATCACAAATAATTAAAAGGTAAATATGCATTTACCACCACTCAGGTAAAGAAACAGAACGTTGCCCGTAGCATTCCAGAGGCTTCCCATGCACCCCTTTTTAACTACAGCTCCCTCCCTTTACCCTAAGTTATCCTGACTTTTTGATATCCACTTCCTTGCTAAGCTTTTATGCCTCTCTAAACAAGTCAATTTAGTTTTGCTTGGTTTTGAACTTTATATAACAGTGTCAAACTATGAATGTTCTATAGACTTATTTCTTTCCTCAGAATTATTTGTAATGTTTTTCCATGTTATTACATATGACTGAAGTGTTTTCTGTTGTTGTATACTATTCCATTGCACAAACATACATAGTATGTTTGTGCATTCTCTTGTTGATGAACATATGAATTTTGGAGACGATTACAAACATTTTTGTTTATGTTCCTTAGTATACCTGTGCACACATTTCCAACTCCACTTTTCCTCAGGTATATGCCTGTGAGTAGAATTTCTAGATCATGATATGGATGTGGATATACATATAGATATCTTCAATTTTTTTTTTTGCGGTACCGGGGATTGAACCCAGGGGCATTCTACCTCTGAGCTACACCCCCGGCCCTATTTTTTATACTTTATTTTGAAACCGGGTCTCACAAAGTTGCCGAGGTCCTCCTAAGGCTGGCCGCAAACTCAGATCCTCCAGTCTCCGCCTCTCTTCAACTCTTTTCCAAAGTGAATAAATCAATTCAAACATCCAACAGCAAGAACTGAAATTCTGTTACTCACATCTTACCCTCATTTGGCATCGTCATATTTATTACCATTCCAGTGGGTGATTAGCAGTATGTTATTGTGGTATTGTTTCCACAATACCACAATTTTTTATCACATTTTTTATCACAAATGAGTCTCGACACCTTTTCATTTGTTTACTGGCCATTTGGATTTCTTCCTTTATGAAATGGCTGTTTAAATCTTTTGCCCGATTTTTATTACATTGTTTGCCTTTTTCTTGCTGGTTTTTAAGTTTTTATATATGGCTCTTTGATGGTTATATATTTACAAATATCTTCTCATATGTTCTGGCTCATCTTCCCTTCTCAATATAGTATCTTTGACAAATATTCATTCTTGATTTTGATATAGAGATTACAGGATTTTTCAGTTTGGTTGAAGATGATCTAAGTGACCTTTTAAAACTCTAATTTGCTTCTTTAACTGAAAGGACCAGTATTTAAATGTGCTTATTATAAGCCTGGATTCCTTTATTGCTGAGGGCTTAGCAGACCTTCTCTTCAAAGAGAATGTCAAGGGCAAAGACAGTCCCAATGCTATGCATTTGAAGAGCACTTTTATCATTTTCACATTTAGGGCCCCTGTACCACCCAGTAAGTCCGTATGATTCTATTTGGCTGTCTTTCAATAAATGGATCCCAAAGCATATATGATTATCTTGTTTCTGCAACTCCCGACTGTGTGCCATCTTGTGCCACCTTATGGTGCTGTTCTATATGCATATGGGGTTTGTATGGGTGTGTGTCCCCTCTCCACAATTGGACTGAAGCTCCTTGAGATCCGAAGATCTATAAATGATCTTTGTATCTCCCAGGGTGCTTTGTAGCAAATGCACATCTAGAGAGCTGACAATAATATTCAGGGTCCCTACATATGCAACCCTTCAGAAGAAAAGAGAACATTGAGATGCTTACATATTATTTTAAGGAGGGAATTGATCATTGTAGTGCCAATTAGAATGGATGATTGCTGATTATCCAGACCACATCCCAACCAAGAATAGAATCACCTGCCCTTTTCAGACCTTGATAATGAATAGTTAACAGACTCCTACATCCTTGTCTATTCTACTGGATGGCTCCTGTTAGAGGTATTGAAAACTCAGACTGAGGATAATCTACTTTGTCTTTTTTCTTCTTTCTTTCAGTCTTTCTTCTTGAATGCTATGAAAGTCAATATATATTTGTGCTCATTTGCTTCTCAGGTGGAAATGAGTCCTCTGGAAAATGCAATTGAAGTGTTGGAAAATAAGAATCAGCAGCTGAAGACTCTGATTAGTCAATGTCAGACGAGACAGATGCAGAATATTAACCCCCTGACCATGTGCCTGAATGGAGTCATAGATGCTGCAGTTAATGGTGGGGTTTCCAGGTATCAAGAGGTAAGGATTAAGGAATGTTGTTTGATAGAAAGTTTTCAGCTTTGATTTCTTAGCATTTCTTTTTTCAAAATGTGTTCCCATATCAGCCTACAAACAAATGTCTACAATTGATGCATAGTCCTTTATGAAGTAGAACAAACATATAATGCCCGCTTGTGCCATTTCCCCAACATGTGATATTTTGAGAGTGTGTGTGTATGTGTGTGTGTGTGTGTGTGTGTGTGTGTGTGTGTGTGTGTGTATTTGCATGAATGAAAATAGTGGGGATATCAGTATAATTTAATAAACATCTATCTAAAGTAATTTCCCTGAGCAGAGAGAGCTATGGGCATGGAAAAGTCTGCTCTTGTTGAGACAGTCCTTTATGTGGACTCTTCCTTTTCCTCTGCCCTCTTACTTTTAAACAGAAGGACATAGTAGCCTGAAGGTGAGGCCACCATCTCAGTCACATTGAGTCTTAACAGCAATTTGTTTTAGGATAGAATGCCATATAACTTATTGACAGGGATTTGTTCTTTATTTTATTAAAGGTACTTATTGTACAAGCTCTGATCTTCCTTTAACAATCCTTTCCTTATGTTCCCTTCTGACCAGCCACCCACACTAGGAATCATTCCATCTGTCCCCAAGTGATTTATAGTCATGCCATTTCTCTAAAGATGCCAGATCTTTAAAAACAGCAACTGTGTCTTTTACTTCCTTGGGGACTCTCCTGAAGTAGACTGACTATCCCTTTTCTTCCTAGGCATTCTTTGTGAAAGAATATATTTTAAGTCATCCTGAAGATGGGGAGAAAATTGCACGGTTAAGAGAGCTGATGCTCGAGCAGGTAAACAAGGCCAAAGCTTTTCCCCTTCTGCCCACTCGCCTGCCCAGGTGCTTGCTCATCAGACAGAGGCCCATCTACATGGTACTTTGTACAACTAGTCTAACTAAAATGGCAATCGAGGGTTATAGACTCACCTCTACTGTATCTCAACTTGCTGATTTCTATTTTCTCTTCCCACTGAGATACAAAAATAAATTTTACAAGCCTAGCATGGTGGTGCAAACCTGTAATCCCAGTACTTAGGAGGTTGAGACAGGAGGATCACAGGTTTGAGGCCAGCTTCATCAACTTAGCAAGACTCTCAGCATCCTAGTGAGACCCTGTTTCAAAACAAAAACTAAAAAGGGCTGGAATGCCCCTGGGCTCAACCCCCAGTACCACCAAAAAATAAATAAATAAATTTCACAATAAGTAGACTGTGGCAACCCACTACAACAAACACTTCCTGAAGTCTCTTTGTAAGGTCTCTCCCTAAAGACTTGTTGTAGGCTCAGTGATGACTTTTCATTCAAAATGTTGTGCCCATAAAGAAGAACAAAATAACATCATTTGCAAGAAAATGGAAGGATCTGGAGAACATTATGTTAAGCGAGATCAGCCAATCACAAAAAAAGAAGGGACATATGTTTTCCTTAATATGTGCAACCTAGGGAGTAGTGGGGACACACAAGGGACTCCGGTTGATAATGGAAAACCCTCAGTGGGGCAAGGGAAGTGGTATAGGGAAGGGGAAGGGCAAGAAAGAAGCAAATCAGTGGAATTACTATCATAAACAATATGTACATGTGAGAATATACCAACATCATTCTCCGTACTTCATATGGGTGGGGGGAGGTGGGGGGATACTAGGAGCAGTGTGCATGTATGTTAACATCAAATAGATATTCATTGTGAGAAAAAATATTGTGCTCAAATAAGTTCAGGCCACCTCAAAAATAAATGAATGAAGCTGGGCATGGTGGTGCACACCTGTAATCCCAGCACTTGGGAGGCAGAGACCGGAGGATCACAGCTCCAAAGCCAGCCTCGGCAACTTAACAAGGCCCTATTTCAAAATAAAAAAGGCCTACTGACACAGCTCAGAGATAGCATGCCCTTAGGTTTAGTCCCCGGGACCAAAAATAACTCAATAAACAAATGCATGAATGAATAAGATTGTTCTATAAGTGTTAAAATAATAAGGAAGTGGGCAATCAACAGAATTTGCTTTTGAACAGTATTATGTTTTTAGACTATGCCTACAGATTATATATAATATGTTCAAAACTAGGTGCAACTCATCATTTTCTCTCCCAAATAAGCATAATTGTTTTTATTTATTTGGTACCATCAAATACAAAGAACTAGAGTGAGCAATCTATTGCCTGCTGTGTCCTGTGGATAGCTCATGAACTGAAAATGGTTTGAAAACCTCTGGGGTAGAAGATATGGTTGGAAATCTACATTAAATGGGAAATAAAGACATTTTATTCCCATAAAAAATGTGATGTTTATGATTAAATGGGGCAAAAGCATCTATTCCCACGTGATAATGCTAAATTAATAAAGCATGCTCTTTGGGATTAGAAAGTAATGCACTTATGTTTGATTTTAGTCCATATTTTGTGCTAAATGGGCTTAGTCCATAAAACCCAATACTGGAGTAGAGAAGTAGTCATGGATAAAAGTAGTTGTACTGTTTCTGGAAAAGAAAGAGGATTTCTTTACACTGACCTGCAAGGAAGTAGAGAGTAAGTCAAGTTCCCAATGTGACCCTGGTTGGGACTAGATGCTAGAAGTGAGCAGGTTAGGTCATCTCGTATTTAGCATCATGGAATGACTTTAACCTTTGGTGATTTTTTAAAATCTGTATTTTATCCAAGCATTGTCTCCTCCAAGTGCTTTGTGGAACCATCAAGTAGGGGGCTGGACAGAGAGGACACCATCCTTCCCAGACCTCTGCAGAGTAGCTGAGATAAACTGTCTATTGGCATGGCGCTACACCGCCCTAACATTCCTTCCCAGTAGGCTGTTGCCTTACCTGCTCAGAGTGTGGCCCTCAGCCAGGCACAGTGGTACCCAACTGTAATCCCAATATTTTGGAGGAGGAGACAGGAGGATCACAAGTTCAAGGCCAGCCTCCACAACTTAGTGAGACCCTGTTTCAAAATAAAATATACAAAAAGGTCTGGGGATGTAGCCTAGTGGTAACGTGCCCCTGGGTACAATCCCCAGTACCACACACACACACACATACACACACACACACACACACACACACACACAAAATACTTTTTTAATGAAAAATAAAAGCATGACCCTCGACAGACACATGTATTGGCTAGGTCCTTCGGGGATGCCTTAGCTGCAGAGAGCCACCTGGCCTGTGTCTCTGCTTTCTCAATGGCCCACTTCCAAGACTGAAGAGAAAGTACAAAGCCTGGCCAATTGGGCCCAACATGGGACAAGTCTGGCAGCCCAGTAAAGTTTCAGAAGGCCTCCGGGCTTGGCAGAGGCTGGCCAGCCTGCCATACAGCTCAGCTTCTCTTCCTGTGGAGTCCTGCTTCTGCTCCTCCCTCAGGCAGCAACCCTCATATTCTTCCCAATGAACATCCTCCAAGCCAGAATCTACTTCCTGGATGACCCATTATCTAAAAAAAAAAAAAAAAAAAGGAGGTTGCATTTAAAATGGAGAACACTGGCTCTTCCACTTAGACTTGACACTTTCCTCCTTACCCTCCCCTCTTCACAGAGGCCAGTCTCTACCTTTATGCCTCAGAAATACACTGCATTCCAATCCTGGTGCAGTGGCACACTCCTGTTATCCCAGTACTTGGGAGGCTAAGGCCAGAGGATTACAGGTACAAGGACAGCCTCAGCAATTTAGTAAGACTCTCGGCAACTTAGTGAGACCCTGTTTAAAAAGGGCTGGGTGAGTAGCTTGGTAGAAGGCCCCCGGGTGCAATCCCAAGAAGGAAGGAAGAGAGAGAGGGAGAGAGGGGAAATGGAAAGGAAGGGAGGGAGGGGAGAGGAGGGGAGAAGAGGGGAGGAGAGGAGAGGAGAGGAGAGGGGAGGAAATCAATACCCTGTACTCCATCTCTTCCTTTCAAAGGTGTCCTTCACATTTATCCCAGGGCATTTTTCTCTTTTTGCAAATGTACTGGCAGTGGGTGGGGTGGGCATCTGGAAGGAGCCACAGTCAGGTCACTTAGGGAAGCCACTGGATCCTCTGACCCACTACAGTCAGTTCTGTTTGACCCTGAGCTTTCAACCTGGAATCTCTACAAGATGCGAAGATACAGGACCTTGTGCTATTGTGTCATTTGATTTCCCCCTAGACTAAGGAGTTTGTTTTTTTTGTTTGTTTTTTTTTTTTTTGCGGTACAGAGGATTGAACCCAGGGGCATTCTACCTCCGTGCTACACCCCTGGCCCTATTTTTTTATACTTTATTTTGAAACCGGGTCTCACGAAGTTGCGGAGGGCCTCACTAGGTAGAGAGAGAGACAGTGAGAGAGAGAGAGAGAGAGAGAGAGAGAGAGAGCTGAGACTGGCCGCGAACCCGGATCCTTCAGTCTCTGCCTCCCAAAGTACTGGGATTACAAGCGTGCACCACCATGCCCGGCTGACTTTGATTTTTTTGACCATGTTAGCATGGGGGCACTTTTACAGTGTAAAAGATAGCTGCTATTCAAACCAAAGACATTATACACTATTTACAGGTGAACAAAGGAAAAACTGGATGTTTCTCTGGATTTCCTTCTGGTTCTCAGAGCAGGAAAACTTTTTTAGTAGGACCTGTTCCCTTGTTGCATTTTAAGTGAACAAGAATAATATTTTATAACAAAAACAAGAAGCATAGCAATTGTTAAAGAATCCCTGTTTCATTTTTTCCTTCTTCCCTGAAATTTTGAAAATCTGAGAGAGGGATGGAGGTAGGGGTGGGGAGGGGCACAGAAGAACCTGGTGGAAGGGAAGAGGGTAACGTGAGAGAGAGAGTGCCGTCCAGGGAAGAGATCCTGGGAGACCTGCTTGACCCTCCTAACCAGGGATCAGCTCTTACGTCATACCTCCCCCTTCCTAGAAGGTCAGCAAGGGGCCAATGGGACACAGAGCTGTTAAGAAGGGTTGTAATTAAAGGTCTAAAATACATGGGAACGAAGCTTGGGGAAAAATCAAGTCTTTGGAATCAGACCCCAGTTCAAATCCTCATTTGTCTCTACTATGTGCGGGGCTTTTCTGATCCTCTTCAGTTTCCTTGCTGTAAGTTACAGTTGTTCTTATTCTGTGAGATCCAGGGATTAGCAGGAATGCATGCAAAACGTACCACTGGCCTGCAGCATACACCGGTAAGAGGTAGTCACTGATGGGGGGTTTTCCTCATATTGTCCCCAAGGCCCAGATTCTGGAATTTGGCTTGGCCGTGCATGAGAAGTTTGTACCTCAAGATATGAGGCCCCTTCACAAAAAGCTAGTGGACCAGTTCTTTGTGATGAAGTCGAGCCTGGGGATACAGGTATGTACAGGAAGCATCCAGGGTGGGGCAGTCTGGCTAACTGCCATTTGCTTTTGTTGGAGAGACAATGAAGTATCCAATAGTGACATCTTTTGGTTCTTATGCCAAACTGCAGCATGTACCAGGGAGCTTTCAGATATTAAAATTGCATAGTCTGGTATTTGCCATGCTTACCTTGCATGAAAACAATGTTAGTGAAGGAAAACTTAATATTAGAATTCACCTTATAGGTACCTTTATAAAGATTGTATGACATTTATGATGTGTATCTAATATATTAAGGTTATTTTGCCCATACCACTGCGGTAGTAAAATATTTTCTATACTACATCATTAGGAGTTCTCTGCTTGTATCCAAGCCAGTCCTGTGCATTTTCCTAATGGAAGCCCTCGTGTGTGTAGAAACTCAGCACCTGCTTCCATGAGCCCAGATGGTACCAGGGTAATTCCTAGACGCAGGTAAGTCATATTTCGAATTACCTGACAATTTGGCATCCCCACAAGATGATCTGGAATGATTCTGTCATTCTTTATGGCACAATTTGTCAAATACACTATTTCTTAATGAAATAATTACCCGCAAGGCAGCTGCAGACACCTGCCTCTGATATAACAGCAGCAGCATGAGAAATAAACTCAAACATTTGATTATATTGAGGCAAACAGGAGACAACAGAATGGGATGTCTATTTTTCCCCCCTTTTGGCTTTATACCATGCCAGCATGTGATAAAGTATGATTCAAAGACCAAGTTAACGACCATTTTTTTTTCCCTGAAACAGCCCATTAAGTTACCCAGCTGTCAACCGGTATTCTTCCTCCTCACTGTCCTCACAAGCTTCTGCCGAAGTAAGCAATATTACAGGGCAATCAGAAAGCTCTGATGAAGTCTTTAACATGCAGGTACTTTATTAGCTTTTTGTCTGGTCGTGTTTCTTCTTTTTCTGTCTCGATCATGAGAGTGTCTGTTCATTCTGCTGTGCTCGTGAACAGACCTTCAAGCAAGAACTTGACTTAAGGTCAAAACCTTTAAATGCTCTTATTGCTTTATTGGTCTTTGGAGTCTGCAAAGACATTTCTCTCCAAACTGCCCATCGCTTTAAGAAGATGTGAACCAGCAGTGGAAAGGTCCGGCAAGCTGTGCAGGCTTAGCTTTGAGACCTGCCTCTGGTTTGCTGCCTCAGCTCTGGATTCGTGGAGCATGTTGCCAAACACTAGCCGCCTCTTGGCATCTCCAGGTGGCTCTTTCAGGAGACATGGTTTGAAGGTCCATTATAAAATCTCTACTTATATACACATCAAAAAATTCTATAATAAAAAATATAGTTTTTAGGCATTTTAGAGTCAACATAACTCTAGAAAATAAAACATTTTATTTCGACACTGCTAATCTGGCATTTAGGATAGTACAGTAAGGCTCAGATTGAATGGTCCCCACCACCATCTTTGAAAAAGGTATACATTTATTTCCAAATTCATGATTTGAGCCCATTTTGGAAGACAATGAGAAGGCAGATTCTGCGTCTTGTAGAAGCGTTTGCCTGTGCGCATGCGCGGACTACAAGTCTCTGCTGAGACTGTGGGCGGGGGTGTGCTTCTCACTGGCGCAGAGACACAGGTGTAGCTGAAACGAGTATGCAGGGCTTCCTTTGGCAGCAGTGAAAACCTCAGATTCTGGATTAATTCACACGGGCCTCCTTATCAGTCTGAGTAAGATCGTTCTAAATGGTTTTTTTTTATTGTTGTTGTTTTTCATTCTTTTTTCTAATTTGAAAAAGAAATGTTGATGGCTTTGTTTCAAATATGTCAGCGTCGTGCGAAGGCTCTAACAGTGCATGCTAACGGCTGCCCGTGTATTTCCAGCCAAGCCCATCTACCTCAAGCTTGAGTTCCACCCACTCTGCTTCACCTAATGTGACAAGTTCTGCTCCATCAAGTGCCAGAGGTCAGTGTCACTGTGTTGGGGAGACTAAGGGTGCCCAGAGAACCTGCCAGCCCCCAGGAACTGTGGCTTCCATTTCCCAAACTATGGCCAACTGCCACACACTCCGGTTTTCTCTTCTAAACAGGTCCAATGCAGCCACATACCTGATCCTTTCTTTCCTTCTCTCCCCAGCTTCTCCATTGTTGTCTGACAAACACAAACATTCCAGAGAAAACTCCTGCCTGTCCCCAAGAGAGAGACCTTGCAGTGCCATTTATCCAACACCTGTGGAGCCTTCTCAGGTACTCCTTGCAGGGGAAGAATCTAGAGATGGGAAAGTCTGGGGTTGCTTGCATATGTCTGCAGAAGCGCACTGGAGCTGCCAGAAGCAACCAGATGGGCACTGTCAGGCCACAGGCCAGCCGAGTGAAGAGTCCACATCTGTTTTGTGCTTGTTATTAGGAATTTCAACTTGAGCCATATTTCTGGTGGGGATACATGGGCCATTGCCTGAGCAGTTAAGCTGAGAGGGAAATAGGAAATGCCTTTACTAACCTCCTTAACCTATATTTCATTTCTATATTAGCCATTCCAAGGGGGAGGTGGGCCAATGAAGTGAGAGAGAGGGAGAGAATATGAGAGAGAGAGAGAATATGAGAGAGAGAGAGAGAGACAGAGAGAGAGAGAGAGAGAGAGTGTGTGTGTGTGTGTGTGTGTGTGTGTGTGTGTGTGTGTTTGCCCATGTAGATAGCACAGAACTCTCAAGGAGAGAAGCATGCTGGTGCTCAGCGCTTTGCTGGTACCTATTTAAGAGAGTTGAATGGATTCCTTTCTGAGGTTTCCAAGACTGCAGGAGCCATGTTTGCCTTTGTCATTCTTTAATTCATTGAGAACAAAGGAGCTGAATCCTCATCTTTCCTTGTCCCCCTCACAGCAGTGAGGGGCTGTGGCCTGAACCTCCTCCCTCCCCAGAGTTGGCTTCACAATGATGCTGCTTAGTCTGAGTGAGGACAGGGCTGTGGGCTTGGCCCCTTGAGCGCACGCGCGCGCGCGCGCATGTGTGTGTGTGTGTGTGTGTGTGTGTGTGTGTGTATGTATGTAGAGAGAGAGAGAGAAAGAGAGAGCATGCGCGCACGTACAACTAGGAATGAAAACCAAATTCAGGGCCACATACCAATCTTCCACTTTATTTTGTGTGGTACTGGAGATTAAATCCAGGGTGCTGTACCATAGAACTACACCCCAGAACTATGGTAGAACTGCCATAGTCCTACCATAGAACTACACCCCCAGTACACACACTGTGTGTGGGGGGGGGCACTGGGGATTGAACCCAGGGGCATTCTACCTCTGAGCTAAACCCCCAGCCCTTTTTTAATTTTTTTTTTTTTTTACTTTGGAACAGGGTCTAAATTACCACTCACTGGCCTCAAATTTACAATCCTCCTGCCTCCAGCTCCCAAGTACTGGGATTACAGCTGTGTGCCACAGCACCCAGCTTAAAGGGTGATTTTTAAATTGACAGTTCTGTTAGCAAGGTGATGCATACCTGTAGTCCCAGCTATTCAGGAGGCTGAGGCAAGAGGATCCCAAATTTGAGGCCAGTTTGTGCAGTTTAGCAAGACCTTCTCTCAAAATAAAAAATAAAAAGGGCTGGATTCTGGGCGTGGTGGTGCACACCGATAATCCCAGTGTCATGGGGAAACATGCTAATTCTGAGGGGTCCTTGGCTTCCATGATGAATAAGAATTTCAACATATGCCATCAAAAAAAAGGCAAAGGTTTAATTAATTTAAGAAAGGTGGGGATACAGGTTGGGGGTCATCTAAGAAAGGTGGGGATACAGGTTGGGGGTCATCTAAGAAAGGTGGGGATACAGGTTGAGGGTCATCTCAAGAAGAGAGCAAGTCTCCCTGTGCATGTCCGTCCATCCATCCAAGGGAGCAAGAGAGTGTCCCTGTGCTTCCCGCAGTTCTTTTACAGGAGGGGGTAGGTAGGGTAGGTAGGGTCGCACAATAGAGGGCCGGACTTCCTCTTAGTCCTGTTTCCCTGGCAACAGATAGGCAGTGGGGGTCTAGCCTTTGTCCTCCTCACCCACCCTATTTACATTAAACATCTCAGATGCAGAGAGGAGCCATTGTGATTAAGGGTGTGGACTCATTAAGGCTTCTACCTGACTGAACACACCCTATAGGGTGGAGTTAGATTATGAACTTTCAAAATTTTAAATCTCTGTTTTCCCAATGTCTCCTTTCTGCCTAATATTTCTATCTTTTCTATTCTACCTCATCACCAGTACTTGGATGACTGAGACAAGAAGATCACAGGTTCAAGGCCAGCCGCAGCAACTTAGCAAGGCCCTCAGCAAATTAGTGAGACCCTGTTTCAAAATAAAAATAAATAAAATTAGGCTGGGGGTATAGCTCAGAGACAGAATGCCCCTGGGTTCAATCCCCAGTACCACACACACACACACACACACACACACACAAAGCTGGGGTGTAGTTTCATGGTAGAGCACCCCTGGGTTCAATCCCCAGAAATACACCCCAGCTTTGTGTGTG
>PVJS01000176.1:69666-92735 GCA_004027185.1 Glis glis | reverse complement strand
AGCCAATTTCTCTGTTTTTCTGCACCATCCTGGCAGAAGTCTGTGGCTGCGTCTGGAAGTGCATGAGAACGAGTGGGATTTGGCTTGACTGGTTTGTCTTTGCTCATTGTGTGATCTTCCTGAAAGTCCCAGGCTACCTCCTCCGCACTACACTGATGTCTTGCAGAAATTATATCTGCGTGCGTTTGGCTGAACCAGCTAACCATTTTATTTCCCTTTGTCACTCGATGTTGCAAGGGGGTTTCACTCTGCTCCATCTGCTCTAGGGGAATGTGTTAGCAACATGGGGAGCTCTGAAAGCTTCCACTGATTAGTCTCCTGCGTTTTCTGCTTTGGGTAAAATTCAAAGCCATGTGTATGTTGCCAAAATTACAATAATGCACAATGCTATAGTGCCTCTACTTAAGGACTCGGTATTTTTTCTTTTAATAGATAAGGTAGATCCATGTAAATTAACTGGCATTTTTAGGGGCTAAAAATTATGGAATATTAACCACTTCATATGCTTTTTACCTAATACAGGATTTTAAATGTGAAGGGGTTAAAGTCTATTCACTAAAGATTATTTGAGCTACTATTTCTCCTTCAATTCTTACTTGCATTTCATATTACAGGTCTAACATTTATTTTTATAAAGAACACCATAGCTCAACTGCTACTTACTATTTGTTTTTCCCTATATTTTATTATGAACATTTGTTTACCATTTATATTTAAAATGAAATGCAAATTTTTAAACACTATTTCTCTTCTCCCTTTAAATATTATTTTCTTTGTTCTTATGCTCATCATACCATATAAAAGATATTTTGAACAAAAAGTTTCAATAAGGAGATAATTATGCCATTTTCTAAAGGGTCTCCCGTGTCAGCATGTTGCATCATAAAAAAGACCCTTGTCCTTTTCTAGAGAATGCTGTTTAATCATATTGGTGATGGGGCCTTGCCACGCAGTGACCCAAATCTTTCTGCACCTGAGAAAGGTAAGCACAGAGCAGCCCCTCATCAGGCCCATGATGTGTAAGGGTTTGTTTTGTCCTCATTTTCTCCAGTCCCCTTTGTGTCTTGTGGAAGGCAGGGCTCTGGGCCCTTAATGATCAGGACTAGCTTGCTCTTTAGGGAATTAATGAGCGACAGTTATTCATGTTCCATTCTTCATCAACTGTTTGTGGGATTTAATGACAAAATCTGAAGAAGTCAGGAACACCTCTGTTTAATGACTTGTGTTGTCTTTCATTGAGTCACCCAGGCAATGCCTGCTCTTCCTGCAACAAAGTTACCAATTAGGCTCCTTGTTCATCACAATGAAAATAGCAACTTGGCAGATTGATTCTGTGGTCCCCATCCTGTGTCTCCCTTACAAAGCCCATTCAGCCATCTCATCTGTTGTTTGTGGTGACTCAGAGATGGGCCTTTTACAATTAAATACTATTTAAGAATTGCAATCCAGTGCATAATGGAGTGTGCCCTGCCTCAAGGTCACACACACACAAATGAGAAGCAAATACATGCATAGCCCTAAGTAGCCAATTAGCATCAGTTTGCAACACAGCAGAAGATGGAGAGCGGATTCCATCTGTGGGGGTGGGGACTTGCTGCAAGGCACTGGGTTGGCCTCTCCCAGGGCCAAGGCTCCAAAATAGGAGTGGTCCAGAGGCCAGGGCATCCAGAGTCCCTAATGAAATGCCTGGGTAAAGTACACTTAATTGCCCTCATTTGGGTACATTGACACATTAATATTAAAATGTTCAAGCTGAGCGTGATGGTGCATACCTGTAATCCTAGTACTTGGGAGACTGAGACAGAAGGATCACAAGACAGAAGGATCAGCAAGAGAGCTGAGGCTGGCCGCGAACCCGGATCCTCCGGTCTCCTCCTCCCAAAGTACTGGGATTACAAGGGTGCGCCACCACGCCCGGCTCACAAAGCAAATTTAAAAGAAAAAAAAAGAGTAATTGCACACCATTAAAGCAAGCAGGAATTTAGAGTAGTAAAATGTGGAACTCCTCAACATGTCCAGGAGGTGGCAGTGTCCACCCAGGAAGTAGGCTCCTCTTGCTCAAGCGTTGATGCCATCAATCCCAACGCACAGTGGCTGCTTATAACCTCGTGTGTCCTGCCCTGGTTCTTAGCAGGACGGCTCTATGTCCCTGCATCTTAAGGAATAAAGACACTGTGGCCATTCCAACTGATTTTCCTAGGACATACTTCAGTGTAATCCGTCGATTTCAGGAACAAGGGCCCTTTCCTCAAAGAATTGGTCAATGAAATGGTGTGGTGTGGCCATTCTTTTTCAGTAGTTCTGCCACACAGTTGAAATATTAGTGTGTCATTGCTTCTCCCTTTTTGGATGTCCAGAAATATCTATGAAAAACCAAGTTTTAAAATAGACCAGTGACTGTATCTCCCATCTGTTTTCCAGTGCTAAATGCATTTGTAATTCTCAACAAGTTTCTACACTCCAATGTAGAGATTTGTAGTCCTGTTTGATAGCTTGAGGGAAATAAAAAGGCATGCTATCACCCAATTAAATGTCAACTCGAACTGTTAGGCAGCCAATTAAATAAAGGTTTAGTATTCAGAATGTTTTCTGATTGTTTGGGTTTTTTTTTTTAATCCAGTTGATTTTTTCATTCTGGATAATTCTGACTTTCTTCTAAGATCTCAAGTGTTGGAGGGCAAAGCTGGACCGTGTGTTTTTAGCTGTGTTATTCCCTTCCAGCTGTGAATCCCACCCCTAGCAGCTGGAGCCTGGACAGTGGGAAAGAAGCCAAGAACATGTCGGATAGTGGAAAACTTATCTCTCCCCCTGTCCCTCCAAGACCCACACAGACTGGTGGGTATTTGAAGCACTTGAACAATCTCTTTTGTAAAATAACTTTTAATCACTACTCTGCCTTGTCCTGAATTCCTCAAAGAAAGGTAGGCAGTAGTTTCTGAGATAAGAACTTGGTAGCTGCTAATTTATTAATTTATCTGCAATATTCTTCCCCATTCCTGAACTCCTGTTACAGGTCAAGCAATGGCCCAATCCTAATAAACCCTCAGGCAGATTCTGTAGGGCCCTACCCTCCACCCTCCTCCACCCTCTAACCCTGCCACTTCCCTAACATTCCCTCTGTCCTCTGCTTGAACCACCTGATTCTTATCAACCTCTGCTAACTCAGCCACTTTCTCCATTCTTACTCATGCCAAGGTTTCAGTTGTCCCTCACTAGGGATTAGCTCGCAGATTTTGATGGGTTTCTGGCAAACATACTTATCTGCTGCTTTGAGAGTCTGCATTCAAGGGTAGTGTTTCTCAAAGAGCTGCCAGGGTACTGCATCCAAACCTCCTAGGTCCTGGCTCAAGAAGCAAATTCTCAGGCCTAACCTCAGCGGTCTAAGTCAGATGTTTAATATTTCTGAGGAAAGATCTTAGAATCTGTATTTTTACCAAACTTCTTTTTTTTATACTGGGCAGTTGAGCCCAGAGGCTCCCAGGGTTGGTCTACCTCTGAGCTAAACCCACAGCCCTTTTTATTTTTTATTTTGAAACAGGGTCTCACTAAGTTGCTGAGGCTGGCCTCGACCCTGTGATCCTCCTGTCTCAGCCCAGGAGTACTGGGATTACAAGCATGTGCTGCCGCCACAGCCAGCCAGATGATCCCTTCTGCTCATGAGATTTTAAGAACCACTGAAAATGATTCTTAAGAAACATCCAGGCTGGAAGGGTAGTTCAATGGTAGGATGTGTGTTTAGCACACACAAGGCCCTGGGTTCAATCCCTAGCAACAAAAAGAAAAGAACTACTTTGTGAATTTACAGCTGTAAGAGTCCACCTTCCCTCCTGAGCAAGCCATGGAGGACAGTTGGTGACCTGCCTGTGGGACAGTTTTAAAGGGGGCCTGCCCTACTTTATTGACTGCCTGTTCTATGTCTGAGTCGTCTCAGTACTTACCTATGTCTAAAAAAGGCTTGAAGCTTTACAAATGCTACTGGCCTAAAAATAAGAGAAAATATGACACAATTCCCTTCATGGATTTTTCTGGACTGATCTTTCATGTTTCACTGGCTGTACTCTAGCATCTAGTTCTGTTTTCTTTTTTACTAAGAAAAGAAAGCTGACGTTACCTTTTAAAAATAAACTACATGCTACCCAGTTTGTTCTAAACTTGTCAAAGCTAAAAGTCGAATCGCCAACAATTTTTGAAAGGCATGTAAGATACTTAAACAGAACAAGAAATAAGTTGAATCTTACTAATCATCTAGATGCATTACTTTATCAGTGTGCTTGCAAGAGGTTAAGACTCATCAGCCAGATTATTTGTATTTCCTTCATGATCATCTCCAGTTTAAACCTGGTTGTGTCCCTAGAGTTGGGAACTTGAAAGGCATTTTTAAGGAATGATAATTATTATTGAGGTATAATAATTATATTGATGGTAGTTAGGTTCCTAGGCCAGTTCCAACCCGAAGACAAGGATACTGATGGAACTATTTTAGGTCTCCGTGGGAAATGCCTTTCTAAAGAAATATCCCTGTGAACCTGCACTGAATGCCAGGGCCACCATGGTGATAGAATCAACTACCTGAGTCAAGAGGAACAGGGAACCTTGACTTCTGCCACAGTGATGGCAGAAATATAACTCCCAGTCAGGACTGGCTTCTCCATACAGACATGATTTTCCTCCATTATCAGCACTCACATTTGATGGGATAGGAGAAGTAGCCCTGCTGTTAGAAGGGGACATGTCCCAGGATGCAAGGCGGAGGCTTCCAGCCAACAGTATAGGCCACGCTCCCTGACCCCTGGGACTCAGCACGCAGGACTGCCCTCCCTTCTGCACTGATTGCTCTCATGGTCTGTCCTGATGTCATCATCCGTGGTCACTGTTGTGGGACTCTATAACTGTCTGTCTTTCTTCCTTTCAGCCTTTCTGTAGTTTTCTTAGGAGTTACAAACCTCAGTGTGACCGCTGGGAGACTGCAGCTAATCACAGAACAGCACACCCTGAATTCACTGAAACCTCTTTGTGTGGAATTGGGAAGTGTGGCTTACCCTTGCCTGGTGACTGTGTCACATGTAGCTCTTGCCCTCTGCAGTCACACTTTAGAGAGCTGGATGTGATCCCCAAGCATGCGCGCACACACACATGCACACACAAACGGGGAGTGGTGCCATCACACTGGATGTGTCCCAAGTATGAGACTTGGAAATCTAGTGAGAGAAGCAAAGGTCACTTTTCCTTGCCATGATGATGAAATCCATAGAGTATGGCGACCCAGGGCACAAAGGAAAGACCTGAGTGCAGGCACTGGGGAGAAATAGAAAACAGCTCAACTCTGTACAGACATGCCCAAGGCTTTCTCTCTGTTTGGGGTGCATTGATGGGGGGCCAGGGTGAAAAAGGAGACTGATGAAATATGTTCCCATGGGCCTATTCCAAGTTTACTGGTGGCTTTGGCTTTACTGCTCAGGTCACATCCAGCAGCTATCTCCCAAGGACTGATCCCTGGCACCTTGCACCTAAAAGCACTTACCAGATAGATTAAGCAGTGGAGAAGCATCCAGACTTGGGAGAAATAGAAAGGACATCGGATGGCCGGGCGTGGTGGCGCACGCTTGTAATCCCAGTACTTTGGGAGGCGGAGACCGGAGGATCCAGGTTCGCGGCCAGCCTCAGCTCTCTCTATCTCTCTCTCTCTCTCTGTCTCTCTCTCTCTACTTAGTGAGGCCCTCCGCAACTTCGTGAGACCTGGTTTCAAAATAAAGTATAAAAAATAGGGCCGGGGGTGTATTTCAGAGGTAGAACACCTCTGGGTTCAATCCCCGGTACTGCAAAAAAAAAAAAAAAAAAGAAAGGACATCGGACCAATTTGGGCCCTGTCACTTTGGTCAAAGTATCATGTGTACACTGGTAACTTCTCACTAATTGACCCACATCTTGGGAATGCCATCCTCTGACGAATCTGTTCTGGATTGGCCTCATTTACCTTCTCCCATGTCCCCACCCCACCCCACCCCCACCACTTGCTTAGGAGGTTCTTACATACTGGAGCATCCATATGGGTTTGTTCACATAGAGGGAATTGGCATATGGTCAACTGTCTGGTTTTCCTTCATTGAAATGTGACCTCTCTCTCCATTTACAGCTTCGCCAGCAAGACACACAACATCAGTATCCCCCTCACCTGCTGGGCGCTCTCCATTGAAGGTACAGGCCCTTCCTTAGACTGAGCTAGAAACTGGCCCAGATTCCTTTGTTCTCTGACTCCTCCCAGGCGCGTGGAAAGGTGCTTTTATTTGCACAAATAAGGCAAGAAGTATATAAATAAGAAGCAGGGGAAGATGGGTAAGAAAACAACCCTGGATTTACCCACTGGGGAGCCTGTTCCATGAATGCAGCTATTTGTTTTTGCATTATTAGCCTCATTCTGCAAATAGTAGCAGTGAGAACTTACAAACTAGAGTCAGTACATATACTGAATTAGGAAAGAAATATGGTCCCAACATAACTACTAGGAACATTTTCAGCCTAATCTTTTGATGTAAGGCACATCAAGTGCACACACACATTTAAACTGAAAAGCATCTATAATCAAGATCTACTAAATATTCTTTAGTGGGTTTTTGCCTTTATTATTAGCCTCACCCATTTTGACATGGCAAAACTTAACTTTTTGTCTTTTGGTATTTTATACCAAGGATGTCATTTACATTAGAAATACACACTCAATCGTGAAAAACAAGATGATAAAATGGATTTTAAAAATTCTGGGAAACAAACCGGAACACTTTAAAGGTCAGACTTTTGAATTGGTAAGTAGATACAGGCCATTTAACATCTCTAAACATACAAATCCCTCATGACGATAAAGAATAATATTTAGTCTCTATCCAAATTGAATCAGACTGGCTGCAAGGCTTGTCAGTACTTATGAGAGGTTGGTGTTCAGAGCTGCAGCACCAGAAGCAACTAAGAGGTTGAAGTAAGTGTTCAAAGAATGATTTTGTACCTGAGTGACTTAGGATTTACACGCTCCATGCCCTTCTTGTTAATGAGATAGTTCTAGCTAATGTGAAAAAGACAAATTAGGCTCTGCAAACACATAGGGGTAGGTTGTGATCCGATGCATCTGTGCTACTGAGGATAGTTGTTGCTAGAAATTGAGAATCTGGAAATAAAAAAAAGAGAGAATCGCAAAGTGTGATTTCATTTGTGTTGCCAAAATTTCTGATGTAGAAAATTTGCTGGTAAATGCAAATTACTTGCTAGTTTTGTTGTCATTCTGCAATGCAGCTGCTATCATAAAGTACAAGTGACAGCACTTGCTGTCATCCTGATGTGAGGGATGGAAAGCAATTCGGCTTTTCCACACCTTTACTTTCATTTGCTCATAGAGACTCCCCCCCCTGCATGTTGTTGTGGAATTATCATCTGTGTTTTTCAACTTGATTTTGCAGAGTAGCAATATGACAATAAGTAGTCTCAGAGATTAATTTTCTTAAAAAGGGCTAAAACTGTTCAAGTACTAGCAAACTGCTCTAGTTAAAAAGCTGGTGCATACTTTCACTCTGCAGACCTGCATGTATTTTTTCTGGCCACTGGTGGTCTTGAAGACATGCCTTTACAAAGGAGGCTTGAAAGAGAAGAAAATAGATGGAACATTTGTGTTGTGACTCCTGGGTTACATTAGAGGGCACACTGCTACCAAGTTGCTAGCTTTGCTATGATTAGAATACAGTTTGCTGCCTTAACTGGTAGAATGTGATTTATCCCCCAACAGTTAAATGATAGAGTTAACCCTTTAGAAGAGACTGATCTTACTACCTTGTTTTTATTTTTTTATTTTGAAACAGGGTCTCACTAAGTTGTTGAAGCTGGCCTCGGACTTGCAATTCTCCTGTCTCAGCCTCCCAAGTACTGGGATTACAGGTGTGTACCACCGTGCCTGGCTTTACCTGACTTATTTTGAATTCAAGGTCTAATCTTTGACAAAGACAGCACTGAATTTGGATCTCTTAACTAGCCATGCTTACTTTTACTTTCCTGTTAAAGGAAAGGATTTGTGTCTACCAGCATTATTTTGCTTAAAAAAGAGAGATCAAGGTAAAGTTAGCCATCAGTAGCATTTCTCAAATTGTGCTCCATAGAACATTAGTTTTATAGGACATTAGGTGATAAGTGGAGAATTAGTCTGTGGTCAAATAAGTTCAGAAAAAACTGAGCTACACAAAGTTACTCAGATTTCTTCATTGCTAAGACTTTAACATGCTAATATGCTTTGAGGATACACAAGGAATACATCATATGCTGCATTTCCCAGTTGAACCCTTTTCACAGAACATCTCTTAGGACTCATTGTCCTTAGGACACCAGCTGGGGGAGCAGCAGGTTCAGATGCCAGACAGCATCAGACAGTTGATATGATTAAGTGAAGGAGGCTGGGTGGAACACCATGTTGGAGGAGTGGGGACTGTGGTAAACTGAAGCATTCATGCCCCATCTACAGGGGACAGCCCCTGCTGGACTTCAAAAGATTATCTTCATTAACAGAATGTGTACAATTGCTACAGCACTTCTAGTTCTTTATGATATGCCAGTAACCTGAAGTTTTATGTGAAATATTCCTTTTTTTTTTGCGGTACCAGGGATTGAACCCAGGGGCGTTTTACCTCCGTGCTACACCCCTGGCCCTATGTTTCTATACTTTATTTTGAAACCGGGTCTCACGAAGTTGTGGAGGGCCTCACTAGGTAGGTAGAGAGAGAGAGACAGGGAAAGAGAGAAAAAGAGAGATAGAGAGAGAGAGAGAGAGAGAGCGCTGAGGCTGGCCGCGAACCCGGATCCTCCGGTCTCCGCCTCCCAAAGTACTGGGATTACAAGCGTGCGCCACCACGCCCGGCCTAAAATATTCCTATTTTAAAAAATTAGCAACTAAATCAGTTTTAAAAACAAACAAAAACAAAACAGCAAATGAAACAGCTCACATTTCAGGCTAAAGCCCAAGGGCTGCGGGTTACAACTTCAGCTCAGGAGCCTGGAGCCAGGGCAGAAGAACCAAGCCCAAGAATTCTTCTCTGGTAGGAAGAGTGCCCCCTCCCCCACGTGGCCTCAGGCTGCCCAGGAATCCTGTCCTGCCTCTGTGAGCTGAGGCCCTGGAGGAGCAGGATGGTGGCCCCAGGCTGTTTTCACCAGCTCCCTCTCTTTCAAGCTGGGGACAGGACAAATGGTATGCCTACAGATTATCTCACGGATTCCTTCCATCCTCTACCTGAAAATGATCAGGAGCCAGGCAGGCAGTGAGGTGAACACAGATGAGGCAGATATGTGTCTGAGGTGTATTTTTGGTGCTTGGTATGAGGGCACTCAGAGTGTTTAAGTGGGTCCAGCCTACCACAGACTGGGGCTTAACCGACAGAAACTTGTTTTTACACAGCTCTGGAGGCTAAAGCCCCAAGATCAAGGTGTCAGCGGACTTGGTTTCTCCTTGAGGACGGCTTTACTATGTCCTCTCCATTGCTGCTATCCCCCCAGGGAGTGCACAGATCCCTGTTTTATAAGGACGCCAGTCAGACGCGATGCAGGTCATTTAATTCAGTCACTTCCTTAATGGCTCTATCTCCAAGTGCAGCCCTCTGGCGAGATCCTGGAGGCTGGGGCCTCCACGTGTGGATTTGGGGAGGGCACAGAAATCCATCACAGTGTCTCTGACTCGGCTGTGTCTCCTCTCTTTTCTGTCTTCCTACTCCTTTTCCTCGGGACCAGGGCTCCGTGCAGTCCTTCACCCCCTCACCCGTGGAGTACCACTCCCCAGGACTGACCTCCAACTCCCCGGTCCTGTCGGGCAGCTACAGCAGCGGGATCTCCTCTCTCAGCCGGTGTAGCACGTCGGAAACCTCAGGCTTTGAAAATCAGGTGAACGAACCGGCGGCCCCGGTGCAGGTGGCCAGCCATGGCGCTCCCGAGGAGCCGGTGCGCAAGGAGAACAAGACCCCACCCCCGTACAGCGTGTACGAGCGGACTCTGCGGCGTCCCGTGCCCCTACCTCACAGCCTCTCCATCCCCGCTGCTTCCGAGCCGCCCGCCTTGCCCCCCAAGCCCCTGCCCGCTCGGTCCAGCCACCTGGAGAACGGGACCCGGAGGACCGAGCCCGGCCCGCGCCCCAGGCCCCTGCCCAGGAAGGTCTCTCAGTTATAAGTCACTCTTCTATGTACCTGCGATGAATGCTCTGCCGTTTACAAAGTAAAGAGTATGATGAGAAGACATTTAGTGTAGGCACTTTAATAACTTACTCAGATCTTTCTTTAAATCAGTGGAATTAAAACTTGCTTATTAAATATGATGTCGCACAATATTAAAAGTTACTGATCTCAAACCCAGATGTTACATGAAGTCTGGCTGAATCTCACTGAAACGTTTCTCCTTTGAAAGTGATAAATAGTGATAAAGACTCTTTGTATCTTTTTATGTTCACCTTTTTTTTTTACATAGTTTAATCTTCAAACCAATACGATATTGTCAAACCATACGATGTGTGGTATTGTTGTATACTTTTTACTGAATACTTGATACTCCGCTCCGAGAAAGCTTATTACTGTCAATGTACATCCTAACACAATGCTCTTTACTTCAGACTTCTATGAATAAGGTGGGGTTTCTGGCTCATCCTCATGGGCAGAATGATCAGTGCACATCCTCAGAATTAAAAGGTTAAAGCAGGCTAGTTAGGTATACTTAAGGAGTTGCAAGGATTGGGACTGGAAGCTGTTTTGTTCTTGAAACAAAATGCTTCTTTAAAGTTGCTTTTGTCGTTTGACAGCTGTTTGCATTCTTAAAACTCTACTTTGTGAAGCGGTTGCTAAATCCTTTACTATTCTGACACCATGCTAGCTACTGTATTTCTTTTCAAGCTGCAATTTGCTTTCAGAGTTCCAATCAACTAGATTAAGCAAAAGACTCCAGGAGAAATGTTTACTTGAAGTTTGTGCTTCCTTACTTGAGCTTTTCCTTTGTAAAATGTGTCATTGAAGAAGAGCAGATGTTTAGGTATCAAATAGGCACAAATTACTGTGTCCCATTAATAAGAATTCAGGAATCAATACAGGATAGTATTAAATCAGTAACGTAAATGAAGAAAAAAAAAACCCTTAGTGAGGATATATCAGCATGATTAAATGGCAAAAGGACTTTCAAAAGGCAAGGGCATTAACTTTCAATCTTGCATAAGATAATTCTTCACAACTCTCCATTCTTACCAGCAGAGCTTGTGTTCTTAGTTGATCCTGTGGTCCTTTTGTTAGAGGAGGATAACTGTATTGTAGACTGTTCTAGCTTGACTATTGCAACGTAGCATCTTAGTTCTAGATAGACATGCTGATGCTGCAATTGTAGGAGAGTGGGGAAAGCACCTTGTATGTAGTAATGTATTTTGTATCCTTGTTTTTCCTTTTACTGACTGTTTATAACACTCAATTGACAATAGATATGAACTGTATTTTAAATCATACTGTTAAATATTTCCCCCCTTTTGTTGGGAAGCTCATTTTAGTTTAACCATGTTTCTTTTTGTTGATAGCTTACCTGGAAGGCAGTGACCACTTTTTTATATTCTCTTAATGAAACCTTTCAGCAGGTATACGCTGTTGAGGCTGGTTATAGAGGTTTTCTATAATAAATGTTCAAGTATTTTTGTACATAACTGGTTAATTTTAATAAAAGATACCATTATGTGTAAAAAAAGGAAAAATAAAAGCAAACAGTTGTGGATACAGTATGATTGTTATAATTATGCCAAATACTTTATGTATGGAAAAAGAATATTTGTACATATGTGCTTTTAACAATAATTCTGCCATATTGACTTTACAATTTTGAATGTCAGAAAAATTAATATATGTTAAAATATTTATGTTTAGTGATAGTATTCATAATTGAGGAAAGGAACATGAATTTTAGCTTTGTATCTTGCAAGTTTTGCGGTTGGAAATTTCTTGAACTAGCTTTTGCTTTTGATGATAACACTTTGTGTTTGTAATTACATACATATATATGTATATATACATATATATATGTAAGAAACTCTACCTTTCTGTTACTTTAAAGAAGTAAAATATTCCATTTAAATAAGATGACATGCATTAAGATAACAAAGCTTCTTTTATTTCCTTTTCCTGTGTAATTTAATAGATTTCTTGACTAGTGCTTAGGCACAGAATAAATCAGTGTTATTTGCTCTTGAAGCCATTTTTTTAAAAAGAATTTTTTGGCAGTGAACAGTTGAATTTATCATGTGCGTGTATTTCTGAAGCAGCTATATAACAGAACATTTCAAGAGATTCTGTTAGCTTGGATGTTCATGTTGTTTGCTGCTGAATGGTAAATATTAAATAAAGTTACCAGATTAATCTTAATATTTCTGTCTTTATTCCTGTCATCAGCACATCTTTACCAAAATAGCAGTTGCGTAAATCTCTTGGTCCTATCATAGTGAAATTTTCAGAGTTCTTTGTTGACAGACCCTATTTTTCTTGTTGTGCCCCAGTTGATACACTTTACTCTCACCATAGCCCCTCTATGCCATAAAGAGCAAAGGTCGAAAAGGTAACAGAATGGATTCCTATCCCCTGGAGAAGCTCACATTTACCTGGTGACTGAACATTAATTGGCCTCACTGAGCCAGTTTCACAAGCCAAACCATCAAAGTTTGTTTGCATTAGAAAACTTAGTGCAAAACAGGTAACTGCCTGGTGGACCAGTGAAAGGTTAAATGCTATGCTGCCTTTGCCAGTGTGGCATGCTCTACCTGCATGTCAGCTCTTCTCCCTGATTTTAGCAAAATGTTAGGGAATATATTTGACAGTAACTGCAAAATCCATTGACTACAAGATTTCTATTAATAAGGCCTGGCTCTTAATTTCTCGAATCGTGTCTGTGCTGTGGTAGGTTTACAGTATTTATGTAACTCAATGCTAAGCAAACAAAGCCCCTGTCCCATTAATACCAAACCCACTTAAAGGCCATTGTCAATGTCTTCCTGATTATTTCTCAGCATTGACTAAATGATTTTAGAGCATTCTGGAGCATTTTCATTACAACTGAGCCCATAAAGTGTTTCAGGTCTACAAGCATAATTACAATATGAATAGCTCAGTTTCCCACCTAAGTCCATTTCTCTCTGGATTTTATTGATTGTTTTACAAAAGACAACAAAGAGAATAACAAGTTGCATACCTTTGCCTTTGTTGATCTTTACACATTAAAAGGTAGCTTGTACCAAAATGAATTCTTATTTAGTGATTGTAGTAAGCCTTGCCCTCGTTACATAAGAAAACCACAAAATAGGTTTGAAAATTCTACAGAATACCAAGCTCTTAACATAGCTATGATTTTTTATATATTCCATTTGTCTTTTCTGTATGAATAAATGACATAAGTTTTCTACATTACTGAGTGCTGGTTTCCCAAATATCACCAACACTATTGCTGGCACAGGGTTGAGTTCATTGCTCATCACCATAAGGGAGAGCCCATCTTGACGGAGCTTTGGTAGTGTCTCAGAGAGAGAAGGGCAAGATCAAATTTTATTGAAATTTTGTTGAAAGTAGGTCTTTCAATGAGCAGATCTCAAATAGAATTAAGCAAATATCGTGTTGTACTTATTTAGAATTGGTGGAAACAGCAAGGCAAAGATTTTGAGTCAAGAGATTCAAAGAGTGTTAGGACATAAACTGTCAATTGATGCTTTTTATTGAAGAGTTGATAGGTCCGCTGAGAAGTTCCTACTATGAACAGTAGTTATTTGCCTGGACAAGAGTTATGCTAATGGACGTTGGCATAGAAAGTCATGTTCATATAGGAATAAACTATATGAGATTGATGGATTTATAACTGTGAAAGGTCCCGGTGTGTAGACACTGATGAAGGCAATAACTCAAGAGTCAGAGAAGAAAGATCTCAATTGGCAACAGGCTGGCAGACAGAAGATGGAAGGCTTCCTCCCACATTCCATCCTGCCAGGGGTTGTAGGCACAAAAGATTATCTGCGATTTCTGGTGGAGTCTAATTTTAGCCATAGCCAGGCGGACACGAGAGTGGTCAGTAATTCTTGCAGCAATTAGTTCTCTTGACATGGTTTCCATGTTGTCCACAGGTCACCAGATGTTCCAGACATTCTTGGTTCCTTTAAACCTAAAGAAAAATTGCTGGTAAAGAGGTCCTGTGACTAGGGTTGATCATTGATGGTTTTCTACTTTTCAGGAAAGACTGGCTTCATTGGTTAATTATTTGGGGAGTGAGGCAAGTCAGAAACAGTGAAAACTAGACTTGCTAGTGCTGGGAGCAACTTAACCCATTCATTGGCTTCAGTTTTGGTTCTTAACATGTATGTTTTACATAGTTCGAATCACAGTGAACCTAGAAATACTACCCTTATATTTTGCTTAAGGTTATAGTATTTGTTTTCATATTGGTACATGCATGTAAAAAGCAAAGAATATATTCTATAATTTATTTAGTCATTTCCTGGTTAATGGGCATTATTTTGTTTCTAGTATTTTAGTATAATAAATAACACAACTAAGACCTTCTCACTCACTGCATATTACTTTTTCCTTGTTTTGCAATTATTTCCTTAAAATAGACTTCAGACTGAAATTGCAAGGGCAAAGAAATGATGATTTTTGTAGTTCTATATGTAAGAAGGGAAGAAATAATTTTCCCTGTGCCCTGCCTCGTTCCTAGCAGGGACCCCCATAACAAAAGATAGACTAACAAGAGGAAAACAAATCTTTTACCGTGTATGCCTCATGTGCATGTGGAAGATAACCAGAAAAGAATGCGTAACCCTCAAAGAAGTGGTTTAGAATTCAGGCTTAAATAGCATCTTTAGCTAAAAAACAAAGAAAGAAGGGCTAGGGAGGGAGTCTAGCTATTAGAAGGTGACTAGGAAAAGCAAAGTAAGCAAGAGTAATAAAGTTTGTTGTGCAGATTTTAGTGTCCCTTCCTTTTCCACTGATAAAGAGTTTCTTGTGACTTAGTCATCCTATTCTTCCTGGCACAGAGAAGGAGACACCCTTATAAATAGAGCTTTCCTTTATAGATGGGAATTTCTCTGACAAAACGGTCACTTCTACTCTGTTTTCAGAGATTCTCCCATATCTGATGTTTCTCAAAATAATCTTTATGTCAGAGAGGCATATCATGAGGTGGCATGTTCTGGTCTCCTATATTTGAATACTGGCAAATGATTTCTGAAAAGTGTCACACCAGTTTTAGTGCCACCAGCAATATATTTTTGTGGAAATATTTTTCAAGATTGATATTGATGTGTTATTTCTTTTGCTAATTAAATATGTAGGGGGAAATATCACTGCCATACCTAAACTTTGAAAAAAATGGTAATAAATCAATGATTTACAGAATCTGATATCCTGATGAAGGAAATGAAAAGGGAAGATAAAAAGGAATAGGCTTCCAGGTGTGGTGGTACACACCTGTAATCCCAGCTACTAGGGAGGCTGAGGCAGGATGATCATAAGTTCAAGGCCAACTTGGGCAACTTAACAAGATCCCGTTTCAAAATAAAAAATAAAAATGGCTGGAGGTATAGTTCAGTAAAACATCACTTGCCTAACATGTGAGAGGCTCTGGATTCAATTCACACTTCAAAAAAAAAAAAAACCTTATGATGGCACCTTCTGAAAATATTTCATTCCCCAAGAAGAGATTGCTAGGAAACCATTTGAAGGCTATTGAAGGCTAGGGTGTAGTTCAGTGACAGTGCACTTACCTACTATGCACAAGACCCTGGGTTCAACCCCAGCATTAAAAAAAAATGAGATCCTCTGTATAAAATATTAACCCCAGCCGGGTGCAGTGGTGTACACCTATAATTCCAGTACTTGGGAGGCCGAGACAGGAGGATCATGGGTTTGAGGACATCCTCGGCAACTTAGTGAGACCTTGTTTCAAAATAAAATAATAAGGAGCCCAGCACAGTGGTGCACACCTGTAATCCCAGTACTTGGGAGGCTGAGACAAGAGGAGCACAGGTTCGTGGCCAGCCTCAGCAACTTAGTGAGGCCCTCCACAACTTAGTGAAAACTTGTTTCAAAAAATTAAAAAAAAATAGGGCTGGGAATATAGCTTAGAGGTAGACCACCCCCTGGATTCAATCCCTAGTACCAATAAAATAAAATAATAAAATAAAATAAAATAGAGCTGGGGATGTAGCTCAGAGGTAGAGCACTCCTGTTTCAATCCCCAGTACCAGAAGAAAATACTAGACAATCCCCAGCATTCTGAACACATACACCACCTCTCCTATCCAGAGTTTACCTCGTCATTCACAACCAGAGAAGGAGCAGACTGCTGAGGAGTGAGGAAAATGAGCTGAAGAGCCACGACAAATCCAACAGTCTGCCCACTGAGTAAACTGTCTCCAGGGTGAAACTGATAAAGTGGCTGATATGTTTGCACTTACTGAAGGGACTGAAGGGAGTCTTTCACTTCTGTAAGAGAGCTAATATATGGATGAGATAGGTGCTTAGAAAGCTATGCAAATGAAAAAAATATATATAACTCCAAAAAATAAAAAATGTCTACATAAATAAGTGTAACTCTAGTATGTATAGTGTATGAGTAAGCAACATATAATACTAACATAGTTATGGAAATGTAAAACATATAATGATTTTGGCCCCAAATATATAATTGTATTGGAAAAATGAGAGTAAGGAAGGAATTTGTGTATGTGGAGAATAAGAATAATTATCTTTCATAAAGGGATGTCAATGGATTCCTAAAACTTAATATAACCAGAAAATAGCAGTTTATGATGCTTTATATATAGAAGGGTAAACATTAAAAATAAATTTAAAAATTGGGTTAGAAGAACAAAATTATGTCATTTGCAGGAAAATGGATGGAATTGGAGAATCTTATTCTAAGTGAGATCAGCCAGATTCAAAGTCAAAGGTTCTGTGTTTTCTCTCATATGTGGAAGTTAGAGGGAAAATTGGAAACGAAAGGGACTTTAAATAATGTGGAGAGAGACCTGTGGAATAGTGGAAGAGAATTGGGGAAAGGAGTTGAAGAGGGGAAAAAAGAGGATTGAGGAAGGAAGCAGTTCAAATAATACTGTGGCAATACATGAAGGTGTTACAACCAATTTTAGTAACATACAGGGAAGGAGGAGGGGAGAGCAGTGGGGTGCGGAAGGAAACACCAAGAGCGGTGTGCATGTATGTTTGAATCATATTGAACCTCACTACGGTGTATAATTGCAATGCACTAATGAAAGTATTTTTAAAATTGGGCTGGGCATGTAGCTCAGTGATAGAACACTTGTTTTAGCATGTGCAAAGCCCTGGGTTCAATCCTCAGCACCATGAAAAAGAAAAGAAAAAACTTTAAAAATTAAAAATAATTTCCTCTGGGAAGTGAAAATGGCTGGTGGACAAGGATGTCGTAGGGACTTGTGTTTTTCTTAATGACTTTTTTAGAACTGGACACATGTATGAGTGTGATGCACTTTAAGAGAAAAAAAATTAATTATATAGCATTCAGATACCACCTTTCTGGTTTTACTTCTCTTATTTTTTTCCTCCTCTGTGACAGAGCACATCTCAATCTGGACCTTTTTGAGAAGGAGGTACAGATTTTGCAGCCAGTGTCTACTGACAGAATGTGCTGGCAGGTAGGAGGAGGTGGAGGAGGAAGGCTCCTGGACCCTATGAAACCTCCCCTGGAGCTAAGGGGCTTCAGTGAGGCAGCCAGTGTGAATCCCGCCAGATCCTCTGTGCTGGGTCTAATTGCAGGCTCCTCTGCTCTTCAGTAGCAGCACTAAGTAGCCAATAGAAACAACTTTTAGGTAGAGTTCTAGAAGGACTCTGCAAGTATTACCAGTCTACAAGTTCCTTTTGTGTCAGTAATGTGAATGTTCTCATTCTGATAAAAGCGCACAGGACTCACTCCAGAACAGCCATTAACAGTGCCAGGTTATCTCCCTCCAACTGAGCAGAAAATCCATAAATGCCTGGTGAGTGTTAAGAGGTCTATAATGAATCCCCTCCCCTCACTTTTATTTTTCTTTCTTGTTTTTTTGTTTGTTTTTTGTTTTTTTTGTTTTTGGGGGTACTGGGGATTGAACCCAGGGGAGTTCTACCTCCAAGCTACACCCCCAGCCCTATTTTATATTTTATTTTGAAACAGGGTCTCACTAAGTTGCTACAGCTGGCCTTAAACCTGAGACCCTCCTGTCTCAGCCTCCCAAGTACTGGGATCACAGGCGTGTACCACCATTCCTCACTTCCCCTCACTTTCTGAAGGGGGTTTCACCTTAGCCTCCTGCCTCACCACACACAACCTACCCAGATTCTTGTTCCCAAACCAGAACAAGACATGCTCTCCTCTTCAATGTTAAGCTCTCCACCCTGGCCCTTAATCCCATCCACTGTCAGGTCCTCTTGGTCCTTCCTACCGTGAGGAAGTGAGGGAAGCCAGCTGTGACCTCTGACCCCACTCATCAATATGACCTAATGACTGGGCCTGCCAACAAGAACAAGTGAATATTCACCACAATCTCGGACAGCACGACAACTTTCTTTTTCTGTCTTTCTTTTTATTCTTTTCAGTTAGGCAACTTTTGAAATTTAGGAATTTCAAAAAAAGTTGGCAGGATTAGCTGGATTAAATTTCAAAACTTCTGTAAACCAAACAAAAAAGTAGCCAAAATAAAAGAGAAAACAAGACGGAAAGGACACAGAGCAAATATGACAATGTTAATATCTTTATTTTCAAAAACTCACTGAAATTGATTTAAAAATAATAATTAAGACACTGTAAAGATAGTACTAGAAAGGAAGGGACAAAATATGTTAGTAGACAAATACATAGATAATTTACAAAAGATGAACCATAAATGAACATATGGTAAAGCAATCATTCTACTAATCAGAAAAAAGTAAAATAACAGTGAAATAGCATTTGTTGCTTATTACATTAGCTAAACATGTGAAACCATAGCACCCCATTGTAGGAAGAATATGGTGAAAGTTGTACTCATTGATATAGTGGATGACACTAAATTAGAATAACATTATCAAAACAGTTTTTTTTTTTTTTTTTTGGTGGTACTGAGGATTGAGCCCAGGGGCATTCTACCTCTGAGCTACACCCGAGCCCTCTTTTTTATTCTTTATTTTGAAACAGAGTCTCACTAAGTTGCAGAGGGCCTTACTAAGTAGCTGAGGCTGGCCTCCTGTCTCAGCCTCCCAAGTACTGAGATTACAAGCGTGCACCACCACACCCAGCTCAAAACACAGTTTGACAATATGAATGAAGAGTCTAAAAAATGGTTATGTCCTTTGGGCAATATAATTCCATTATGAGAAATCTATGCTAAGAAAATATTTCAAAATGGGATGCGAGTATATGGAAAATCAGATAAAAATTACATGTTATATGTTAGTAGTACAGAGGTGGTTACATAAAATATGATATATTCCATAAATGGATTGGAGTATAAGACTATGTTTAAGAATGTTTTTAAGATTGGCAACAAGGAAAAATTAATTGTATGAAATGAAAAAAGATAGATTGAATGTATATATACACATATATAATGCTACATCTCCATCTTTTAAATTGCATACTTAAAAATATATAACAAACTGATAATAGTTGTTATAAGGAGGGAAATTAGGGCGATAATTCATCTTTATTTTGAATTTTCCAATTTTTTTAGCTAAGTAGTTATATTACTTTCATATTTTTTTTAAAGTTATAATAGAAACACAAGAAGGCCACAGAATAGCCAAGTTAGAGCATTCCTGGGAGTGGGAAATTCCTGGGCAAGGAGAAGGAAGAGCAGTCAAAGGAGTGGAACAGGTGAGCCCTGCCAGCACACAGCACTGGGGACACTGGACAGCCTCCTGGGTTCTTCCTGGAAGTGAAGGGGCAGACTACTCTTTCTACCACCCCTGCCTCCCACTCAGTAATGCTGAGACCCCCAAAGAATGGGTATAATGAAGACATCTGGGATACAGTCTAAAGGAGAAGACTGGAGAGAAATGGAGATAAGAGATAAGAAAAAGAGGGGTTGGCCTTCAGTGGAATCAGAGCTCTGTGGGATCAAAGGAAAAGGAGAACTGGAGGAAGGCAAGGCTGAGAGGAAGCAGGGGAGGCTAAGTGCTTGGAGAGGGAGCAAGAGGACAGGTGTGTCCCAGAACAACAGACCAGAAACAGAACGGCAGTGCTTTGAGCTGTGTGTTTGAGGAAAGGGGAGAGTGTGTTGGCATGTAGTAGAGTGTTTCCCAAATGCTTGTCTTGCCTTATGAGATTTTAACACATTTTTCCTGAAATGAGAACGTTAAAAACAATATGATACGGATATATATGTTGTCTTAAATTCCCAATTGTCCTAAGTTGGTAAGAACTTTTTTTAGTCTATCTGAGGCTATTACAATATCTTGTTTTTTAATATTAGTCATAATAGATGAGGATTGTTCTCCCAGTATTTTTTAATTTGCACAATTAAAACTTAAGCTATGGCTGTCCCCCACTTTTTATTAGGCAGCTTCATGAAATTTCAAAGGTTGAAGAATGTGGAAGGAGAAATAAAAGTAGAAGCCCAACTCTGAATGGAGACTAGTATGAGTAAGAGCAAGGGATTCTGGGCATCTATCACCTTTGATGAAGTAAGATGGGACATTTGGCCAGTGCAGTGGTGTACATGCCTGTAATCCCAACTACTTGGGAGGCTGAGGCAGGAGGATCACAATTTCAAAGCCAGCCTGGGCAATTTAGTGAGACCCTGTCTCAAAATAAAAAATAAAAAAAGTTGGATTTAGGAGATGTAGCTCAATGGTAGAGCGCCTCTAAATAACACACACACACACACACACACACACACACACACACACAAACAAAACAAAACAAAACAAAACAAAAAAACCTTTCTCTGAAAGAGTCAAAACATTTTACAGGAATGAGCTGATTAGTTATCACCTTAGCCTCAAATGTTTATCAGGGTATATAGTCTTTAGTACTAGGAACTTTACATCATTTAGTAAGTTTTGAACATTTTTATTCCTTCCTTTCCACTTTATCGTGCTTAGCTGTGATTTCAGACATTTCAGTCTAAGAGCCTGGGGTTCATCTTGAACTTTGAGCCTTGAGTGCTTGATTGCTGCAGAATTCAAGTCAAAAGTGCTTGAGCCGCCCTGGTGAGTGGGTAATGGCTCCCAGACACTAATTTCTCCCATATTCCCATCACAGGCTTTTAAAGAAAATTCCAAAATTCTTTATAGTTTGTGGGGAGCTGTGTGTCATTCAGAAAATGTATTTGATTCAGATGCATCAAATATTAGGAACACCATGCTAAAAGGAACTGATGACTTGAAAGGTGGAGCTGGGTACAATAGCAACCCTGTGTTTGCATCAGGTACTGAAACTGATTTGACTTTCTGCATAACACCTAACAATGCCCACTGGCCACCTAAGCCAGGACTACCCACTCACTGCCATGTGTGAGCCACGCCTGGCAGAGAAACACCTTCAACTGAGAGTGCTGAGGGCTCCTATGGAAGGGACTTTATTCTCTTATCTGGCCTTTATCAGAGGCTGAAAACATTAGTAGAATGAAGCCTTGGGCAAACTATCTACCAACACTCTAAAATTCTTCTTCACCCAGAAGTTTTGCTTCTAAGAATTTATTCTAAGAAAGTGTCCTTATCAGAAATGTACACAAAAGCTTATGCATAATTATTGCAACACCGATTATAATAATGAAAATTTGAAATGTCCTAAATGGCTAACAAGTAAAGAATGGCTATAATAAAATATCCATACAATGTAATGCTTAGTAGCTGTTAAAATTATGGTGTGTAGGTATACTTATTGACATGGAAAGATATTTACAACACTGTGAGCTGGGAAATTGATGATATGAAACAGTATATATGAATCCACTATCAAAGAATTATATATTAATATATAGGTACTTAGAAATATATACTATAATAAATGCCAAAAGTTAGTATTGATTAAATCTGGGTAGAAGAATTATTAGGTTAGTTTTTTCCCCCTTCTTTCTCTTTCTTTCTCTGCCTGTATTGTCAATTTTTCTATGGCTAGTTTATGTAAAGAAATAAATAACTAAATAGATGAATAAGTGATAAAGGCATGATAAAAACTATCAAGGAATCTAAGGAGGGTAATGTGGGAATGCTGAGGCTTTAACCAAAAGTGGGGTCTAACAAAGTGAAATGGGTCTCCACTGGGTCTGCAATATGGATAATCCAACTAAAGGCAGAATTGCAGAGACATAGGGAGGAGAAATTTAAGAGATGTATATGCAACAGAAACAATAGGATGTGTCTGGGAGACAAATAGTTGACCTATGGGGTGGGCGAAGCCATTTCTGAAGATGGGAATGGGATCCAGGAGACAGAAAAGGGGTTGCTCTTTGGCAGGAGGAGGGATGCTTCTTCTAGGGATCTAGGTGCTCAGTATAGACCAACATCTTTTAGGGATGTGGTGGGATTTTAAAGGGTGCACTCTCAGTGATTCTACTTTTTTATTTAATAGAAGGAAAATTATTTGCTGAATGTAAGGATAGTGAACTGCTAAAGTAGGTCTGATGGGGATTGTGAAGTTTGGGCTGAATTTGTTGAAGCTAATGATGTCTAAATACATACAAGAATTCCTGGACAGTGTAGATGGCCAATGGAGATTGGAGATCATGAATTTGTGATGGCACCAATTGGTATGATTTTGTGATTTTCTCCAGCAAAATCCAGTGAGGACAGATGATGGTTGTCTTCATCTTGTTTCAAAACTTGTAGGGCTCTGAAAGACTTAAAGAATGTGGCTGGAGGTTTTTTTTTTCTGTGTGTGTGTGTGTGTGTGTGTGTGTGTGTGTGTGTGTGTTACTGGAGATTGAACCCAGAGGCATTCTACCTCTGAGCTACACCCCCAGCCCAATTTTATTTCTTATTTGGAAACAGGGTCTCACTAGGTTGCCAGGAACCTTGCTAAGTTGCTGAGGCTGGCTTTGAACCTGTGATCCTCCTGTCTCAGCCTCC
>PVJS01000176.1:0-69566 GCA_004027185.1 Glis glis | reverse complement strand
TCCCAAGTACTGGGACTACAGGCATGTGCCACTGTGCCTGGATGACTGGAGATTTGGATAAGACCAAGGAGGAGATGTGGAAGGAGTGAGAGTTGGAAGGAAGAAGTGGTGAGTCAAGAGTGGAATATTGGATATTATCATTTTAAAGCAGTTCTGGGTGATCAGCAGTCCAGGGATGCCTAAGAAGTGAGCAGCTGATGTTGAGGGGAGATAAGAGTCAGAAATCAAAGCATAGGGCAACAAATAACCTTAATATTTGCTGCAATGTAAATTTCCATAATGGTCTTTGGTGCACTCATCTTTGCAATACTTGTATTTATTATTTTAAGTGTTTTATTATTATTTGCAGAGGAATATAATTAAAAGTAGTATTGTATATCGTGGTATTTTGTAAATACCACCAAAATTTACTGTTGCTCATGTCCTTAGAAACCTTGAAGGGCTGGAGATGCAGCTCAGTGGCAGAGAGCTTGCCCAGTGTGTGCAAGGCTCAGGATTCAATCCCCAGCACTGCAAAGAGAGAGAGAGAGAGAGAGAGAGATTGACCTCTGGTTTTTCAGTTGGTCAAAATAACCATTTATTTATCTTACTCTGTAGAATCAGAATCTACAGGGGAGACCTCTTCAGACTTTCACCCTCATGTGGGAGTCTCCATTTTAATACCTGGATAGATTTCATCACCAGTCTCTGGATTATAAGACACTTGCTTGACACAGATCAAAGACTCTTCTGCATCAGAAAGGGGCGAAATTTTCAAACATCTCCATCTCCAAAGAAGTGACAATGAATCGGATAAACAGTTATTGACTTAGTTCCACACAGGGACAACCTCTCAGATATCTTTCTTCATTAATTGGTCCTAAGTGGGCCCTCCACTCATTTCTTTGGGCTCTAGACAGCCATTTACCATTTCTTTCTACCATCTTTTTTCATGCTTTTCTTCACGCTCTAGCACTTTTTCACTGACTAGTCATCACTTCACATGTAACAAGAAAAAAAAATGTTGACATTCCATTAAAAAGTGCAATGGTGCAATGAGAAGATGAAAATGTCTCTTTTCTCTCCCTCGCTTAAAGAAAAAAAAGCCAGGGAATGCTGAGTCTCATCACCTTGGGAACCCCATCAAATGTAATGAGCCAAGAAACAGCTGGTGAACCAGACATGTGGATTCAAAGCATGATGTCAGGCATGAGTGGATGTTGAATAGCGGAGATGGTTGCAAATGACCTCAAAGGTTGGCTTTCGCATTAAGCCCCTTTCATATGTTCTGTCGTGAGTGGTGTCCAGGTCACTGGTGTCACATTTTAAATTGCTGGCTTAAATGCTAACATAACATTTTTTTTATGTAACTACTGGCCATCAATTGTGGCATTAGTCAAACAAGACAGCACTAGAAAGAATTAAAGACTCCTGTTTTCTTTATCAATGATGACCAGGCCAAACTCTTTGAAGCTGTTCAGAAGACAGAAATATGAAAAGAAAGCACCATTGTTCTTTTGCCCTGCAGGTTGCCCTGGACTCAGCAACTCATTAGCCATTCATTCAACAATTATTAAGAGCCTATTATATGTTCATAAATACCCTTTCAGAGTTCATTTAAAGAAATTTTAAAAGGAAAACTCACCAACCCTCAGGGAGTCAATGGTATTGTTAAAAGAACAAATCAGAAAGTCCAAGTAACTAGAATTATTATCAAGGTATGAAGGATTTGTGGCTAAGATATGACAGTTTCCTTGTAATGAGGCCAGGCAAGTGGGACTGGACCTACCTTCCAGGTCAGACCTGCTGCTGGGGTGACAATCAGCTGTAAGAGCTGGCAGCTGAGCACAGTTTGGACAAAGAAAAGCACAAACCCCAAATTGTATAGACATCTCCAGTCCTGGCTTAAGCATGATTTATTCATGCTTCAAGCTCAGAGCAGGAAGGTAGGGATCCCCAATGCTCAGCAGGAGTTCTACAGGGAGGCCAGAGGGCAGTGGATTATTGGAAGGCCAGCAGGTGGGTCTGTTGGTGTCTGAGAGGTCTTCTCAGGAGAGCACAGTGCCAGAGTTCCAAACAGGGTCAGAGACAGCAGATGCCCAGCAAGTTCTAAGTGGGAGTCAGGATGGAAACTATTAAGAGTTGGATTTAAAATGTCCTTATGCATTGGAGACAGGATGGATCCCTGGGGGCATGGCCCCATCCAGCTACAGCTTGTCTCTCTGACCCTTTGCTCTCTGCTCCCAGACATGAGGCCCTGAGCGTGTGTGGCCATAGTTCCTGCTTGGAAGCAGGCCCAAAAATGAACTATGGCCTTTGAAATCTCCAGATCTGTGAGCATATAAATCTTTCTTCCTCTAAGTCTTGCATGTCAGGTATTTAAGTAACAGTGGTCAGAATGTTAACTGAGATGGAACATAAGAAGCCCACTTTTAAAAACTGTCTTCCTGTGGAAGACTTAGGCCTAAAACAAAGACTCAGAAGCTTATTCATACAAAAAGACAGGTAAGAGGTGGAAGTGACCTGTATCAGAGGGCAACTGAGATGCCCATAGCTCTTCCTGGGTACCACATCTCAGATGAAGGATGAGGCTGAGGATACAGTCCTGCAGCCCCAGGGGGAGTCTCAGGTGGAGCCCTGGCAACCCCGTGCCAGGCCAAGTTGAGTAGACACTGATAGAGTAAGGCAAAGCCAGAGTCAGGGAATGGGATGTGAAGCAGAAATAAACTTCTTCAAGTATTTTCTGCCTCCAGTATTACTAATTCTAGAATGGGATAGGAGCTTTCACCTGCGGTGGGAAGGACACAAGAAGATGTAAAAGTGGTAGATTTGTCAGGGTGTAGCGCTTAACAAAGCCACACTCTCTCTCTTACCTGTAGAGAAGACATAGAAATGTGGAGTCCATCTTAAGACACAAAAACCAGCCTGGACCAGGTCCAATATTTGTTTGCAAGCAAGCTCTGCAATGGCTACGTGTTGTAGCTCAGGTATCCAGAAAACAGACTTTAAGAAAGAGATTCATACGTTGGATTTTTTTTTTTTTTTTTGTGATCGCAAACCTGCGAATCCTCACTAATCCTCCTGTCTCAGCCTCCCAAGTACTGGAATTACAAGCATGTGCCACCACACCCAGCTTGCATTGGATTTTTACTGGGGAGCTCTGGAACAGATCATGAGGGGTGAGGGAAGCAAGGTTAGAGACAGCTGGATGGAGCCACCCTTGACAAAGAAGCCTCAGCGGACTCCATAGTGAACCTGGAGCAGCAGTGGCCTTTCATAGCAGTCTGAGTATGAGATGAGGGGCAGGTATTTTTACCCTGCACTGCCCAATCACTGGACGGCTGCTGCTGGGGGTGGGGATGAGGGAAAAGGTGAGGCAGGGGTGATAGAACTTGAATGAAGCAGCTCTCTTCGGCTAAGAGCAATTTCTGAGGGGAATGGGGAGTCATATCTGTGAGCCATCTGTGCTCAACTCTTGGCTGCTAATGCCTCAGTCCTGAAAGGGACCTGAGTCAGGTGCAGCAGCCCCCCACTCTGCCTGTGATTACTTGTATCACTGCGTTATCACACCATGGCACCATATCTGTCACCAGCCATCACAGCAAAGCAAGAATCTTAGGCCTCAGAATTCTTGATGTGAAGCTATTATTGACTGGACAAAGGAAAGAGAGGGCTTGGTTTAGAGCAAGAATGGAATTTTTTAGGCCATGGGGCTATAACAGGCTATACATAGGTGCTCAGCTCTCTCAACAGATAAACTGTGAGAACCGAGGAGGGCTGGTGGCAGGGGCCTGCATGAAGAGGACTAGAATTTCATATGCAATGGACACAATGTTCTGCCCAGGAAGAGAAATGACAGCAGATGGTAAGGTCATCTTGTTAGCTCTATTTATCTAATTAAAGCGTTTACATATATTGTCAGGTAAAAATCAACTGTCAAAAAGTCCACCTGATCATAATTGATCATCATTAATAACTCTGTTCTAGCTGCTGCTGCCAAAATCTTAGTTAGGATCACATAAGCTCAATTAATTAAAAACACGACTCAAATAACTGAGCCTGGCATTTCTTTCCCAAGCAGGTACAGTGGTGACTGACGGTGAAGAGGGAAGCAAAGCGCGTTTGTTATGTGACTGTGTCCTGACTCCAGTCAGGCTCCACCGCGAATGGGGAGCTGTCTGGAGGCTTCTCTGCTCAGGCTGGATTTGAAATATTGATGGAAACAAATGAGTCTGGAGTTTCTGTTTGCCCTTTGAAACTAAATTCAGTTTGGGGCATTTTCTTGACCTTTACTTGAGACATCTTCATCTGAAATATCAATATGCATAAATCCTTTGAGTGAAATTAGTCTTGACTTGCCAAAAGACTAGCCCGATTCCTGCTCATTCTTTCAAATGGTAAGGAAGATTGATTACATATTTTCATTTGAAGGAAGTTGGAAGCGCCAAATGACCATAGTTCATCAATTTTTTAAAATGTGAAATAATTGAGTCGGACATGGTGGTGCATGCTTGTAATCCCAGTACTTGGGAGGCTGAGACAGGAGGATCCAGGTTCGCAGCCAGCCTCAGCTACTTAGTGAGGCCCTCCACAACTTAGTGAGGCCCCTGTTTCAAAATAAAGACTGAAAAATAGGGCTGAGGGTGTAGCTCGGAGGTAGAATACTCCTGGGTTCAATCCCCAGTACTGCAAAAAAAAAAAAAGTGAAACAATTGATGGAATTTTTTGGCACAGTTTTTCTACCTTCCCACATGACCTGTACATGTATTTAAAAAGTACTTTACAGGCATAGTGGCATACACTGGTAATCCCAGTACTTGAGAGCCTGAGACAGGAGGACTGAAGGTTTGAGGCCAGCCTCGGCAACTTAGTGAGACCTTGTTTCAAAATTTAAAAAAATAAATAAAAAGAGCTGGGGGTGTAACTCTGAGGTAGAATGCCCGGGGTTCAATACCCAAGACCACATAAAAAAAAAAGTAGTTTACTAGTATAATACAGCAAACCCAAAATATATATGCATTCATCATGCCAATGCTATGGACTATATATTTTCATATATAACACATTCCTTAGTATTTTAAATACATATCAATATATTAACATAATTGTACTTATTGCAATGTGTAATTTCTCAGGCGCATGCCAATCCAACTTTTCTTAAAAGCTACTTAAGCAATTGAGGCACAAGGGTGAGACATTAATGCAAACTAGCCAGAAGTTGCATCTATTCATTAACATAAGGTCCATCAGAATTCTCAGACATGAAACAACTAAAAAGAAATGTAGTGAAAAAAAGAGTTCATATAAAAAAAAAGAGTTCGCTTAGAAACACGAGCCAGTTTCTAAGGTAGGCAAAACTCCCTTTGAAGTCAAAAAAGAGTTTTACTTAGCTAAGAAGCAAAGGACTTAGTTCCCAAAGAAGATTATATGAAATGATGTTAGTTTAAATTAGCTTAGTAAGTAGGGAGTGGATGTGCCTATAATTGGCTTTGTCATATAAAAATCACACCAACTCAGACCCTGGAGCTCTTTAGATTAAATTTTGTCGTGAAGGAAATGTGTCAGTCTCTGGGACTGTTTTAACCCCTTTGGGATGGTTTTGATATTCCCAGTGAACGTTTCACTGAGAAATCACAGATGCTTAAGTAAAATATCAAAGTTTACCTAACATTTTCCAAAAAGGACTTCAAAGGTATAACATGTTAAACCATGCTTTTAAATTATTTATTTATTTTTGGTCACTATGTGGGAGCAAATTTGAAATGGTCTAGTAAGCGGCTTTGCCCTATATTATTTAATCACAAATAAATGTTGTCTTAGGAACTGCATCTTAAATTCTTGGCCTTTTTACTTTTTTATTTTATATAAGTGGGATTTTTAAGGGAGAAATGTTGTAATTATAATAGATCTCAGACATTCCTATGTTTGAAAATCACAATTGTGGCTTATGAACAGTGACTTTACAAGTTTAAGATCTAAATCGGAACTTGGCTAAGACACAAATGTGAAATCCATGAGCTTCAAGTCACCTCACTCGTTTGAGCCTATGGCACAACCCCATGCAAAATCCATATCTCAAGTCAACTTTTTTTGTTCTTTGTAATCGTAGTTAATTTAAATCTAACATTTATTTGACAACTACTCTGCCAAGGACTGTGACAAAATTTTGTATTTTATTGTGGTACTGGGGAATGAACCCATGGTCTATACTCCAGCCCTATTTTTATTTTTTATTTTGAAACAGGGTCTTGCTAAGTTAGCATGTACTGGCTTTGAACCTGCGATCCTCCTGTCTCAGCCTCCCAAGTACTGGGATTATAGGTGTGTACCACCACACCCAGCACAAAACTTTCTATCACTGTGTCCTGTCAATAATGCCTTGAGGTTTTGTTATGATCCCTGCATTAGCTTTCTATCACCAAATACCCAGGGCCATTAACTTGCAAAGAGGAAAGGTTTATTTTGGCTCTTGGTTCTAGAATTTTCAGGCCAAAATCAAGTAGCCTCATTACTTTGGGCCTCTGGCGAGGGCAGCACGACATCATGGTGGAAGAGTGTGGCAGAGAGAGCCACTTACATCACGAGCCAGGACGCAAAGCAAGAGACTCAGAGACCTGGACCCCAGTCCCCTTCAAGGACACTCCCCCAATGACTTAAGGACCTGCCACAAGGCCCCACACATTAAAGGTCCAGGAAACCTCCAGCTATCAGTATCCTGGGGACCAAGCCTTTAACACATGAACCTTTAGGGGACACTCTCTATATTGAAACTGTAGCGATCCCTATTTTACCAATGAGGAAAGTGGAGTGTGCAAAAGTCAAGTAACTTGCCCATGATCTCACAGCTATTAAAAAGTCAGGATTTGCTGGCGAGGTGGTGCATGTTTGTAATCCTAGTACTTGGGAGGCTAAGACAGGAGGATTGCAGGTTCGCCGCCAGCCTCAGCTACTTAGTGAAGCCCTCCACAACTTAGTGAGACCCTATTTCAAAATAAAGAATAAAAAATAGGGCTGGGGGTGCAGCTCGGAGGTAGAAGCCCTTGGGTTCAATCCCCAGTACTGCCAAAAAAAAAAAAGTCGGGATTTGAAGTCAGCTCTCCAGCTCCCGGGTCTGTGCTTGTTTCCTTGCCTCTACTACTGCATGACAGACCACATGACTCACTGTGCTACAATGTATGCTTCCCAGTTTACCAGAACCAATAAATAAGAAGACAATTATAGTGAAAGTTAAAATTTGTGAAAAATGTGACCCATGAGAAAGTCAGGTATCTGTACAAACATTCTCACAAAGGTATGTTGTATTTAGTTTAGGATTTTTTTATTGCTTTAAATTTATGTGATTTTTTTTAAAAAAAGAACTTGTCATTCAAAAATGGTTATTTCTATGGCACTAAAAAAGGAAGTCGAAATTATCAGGGAAATTAATTTATATACTTCAACTCATTTCTAATAATGCCAATATAAAAATACTCCTAAATTTGTACTGATGAAGCAAAGAAAAAAAACTACAATGCAAATATGTCTATGGTTCTCAATTTTATTTTATTCATTATTTTTATTTGGTTAAAGTCAGAGCATCAACACTTTGGCCTCCATCTTATAATATGAATTAGTGTAAGTGAAGCCAGCAGTGCTATACTACGTAAAGAGCTAAGTAGGGACTATGTTTAACACACATAGCTGAATTAACAGTTTCCAGCCCCATCATTGTAAATCTACACAATAATGACTAAAATGTGACTTATAAATATACTGTTGGTCCAATTTAGTCATTAAGGTGGCTGAAAAAGCAAAACAATTGTGCAGATGTAATCAATGGCTTGTCAGCTAGTGGCTGCTGTGAATACAAGAGCCGAAATCAATGGAGGAGGCCTTTTTGTCATCTGTTAGACACAGCTGAACTTTCATTTTGTCCATTGATTTTGCTTTCTAGGTAAGGACAAAGAAAATTGGGCAAAAAACAAATTTTAGAGATCAGACTGATTCAGACCTGAACATGAGTAATTTGTTCATACTTAGGCTTAGTCAGTGACCATGGCAGGCAGATATCTCTGTCACCTAGAAACTGGACAAACCTACAGAGGTAAGGCAGGTACCCAGAAGAGTCCAAAGCAATTATAGTTAGTGGGAGATGAAAGTACCAGGAAACTCCAGCTATAGATGCCTGCAATTATGTGACCAGAGTCAAGTAAGGCGGTAACACATGTTTATATTTTGCTTTAAGTTTACAGAGTCCTTTCTCATATATTAACAATCTTCACAAAAAATACCAAAGGGGTAGATATTGCTTTCTAATTCACATAAAAATAATTGAGGCTTAGAGATGAGGGGGAGAATAAGAGATGAAACTGACATGAAATGTGCACCCATGGGCCATGTCTCTATTTACCTCACAATATTTCATTCTCATAACAGCCCTATGATTTAACAGATTTGTTTGAAAACGTTTGGGGTGTCTTCTCAGTTCATTAGCTGCTCTGATATCTACCTTCTACCAGCCTGAGGCCTCATTTCTACAACACACCACTGGCCACTGAACATACCGAACAGGCATGGACACCTGATCCAAGCTCAGCCAGTCAAGCCTCTCTACCAAGAATTTGGACATTTAGAAGTGCTCCACGCTTACATACAGACCTGTGAGACAGTACTGCACGTGGAAAAGCCCAGGACACTCATCTGCAGAGAAAAGAATGAAGCAATGGGCTTCTTCTTTTTTTTTTTTTTTGCGGTACCGGGGATTGAACCCAGGGGCGTTCTACCTCCGCGCTACGCCCCCGGCCCTATTTTTTATACTTTATTTTGAAACCGGGTCTCACGAAGTTGCAGAGGGCCTCACTAAGAAGAGAGAGAGAGAAACAGGGAGAGAGAGAAGAGAGAGCTGAGGCTTGCCGCGAACCCGGATCCTCCGGTCTCTGCCTCCCAAAGTACTGGGATTACAAGCATGCGCCACCACGCCTGGCAGTAATGGGCTTCTTAAGAGCATAAATAGACCATGTGGTTGTACTAATTTACAGTCTCACCAATAGTATATATGAGTTCCTATTTCCTCACATTCGTCCTCACCAGCATTTATTATTGTTTGAATTCTTAATGATTGCCATTCTAACTGGAGTTGGATGGAATCTCAGTGTAGTTTTGATTTATATTTATCTAATTGCTAATGATGTCAAACATTTTTTCATATATTTGTTGAAGATCATATGGAGATCATTATGGAACTTCTTCAAAAGAATAGAAATGGAGCCGGGCGTGGTGGCGCACGCTTGTAATCCCAGTACTTCGGGAGGCGGAGACCGGAGGATCCGGGTTCGCGGCCAGCCTCAGCTCTTGCTCTCCCTCTCCCTGCCTCTCTCTCTCTCTCTCTCTGTCTCTCTCTCTCTCTCTCCTTAGTGAGGCCCTCCGCAACTTCGTGAGACCCGGTTTCAAAATAAAGCATAAAAAAATAGGGCCGGGGGCGTAGCGCGGAGGTAGAACGCCCCTGCGTTCAATCCCCGGTGCCGCAAAAAAAAAAAAAAAAAAAGAATAGAAATGGAACCACCCTATGACCTATTTATACCACTATAAAAGAATGAAAGTTAGAATACTGTAGTGTTACATGTATACCCACATTTATAGCAGCACAATTCACAATAGCCAAATCATGGAACCAACCTAGGCGTCTGTCAACAGATGAAAGATTAAATAAAATGTGGTATATACACACAGTGGAGTTTTACTCAGCCTTAAAGAAGAACAAAATTATATCATTTTCAGGAAAATGGAACTAGAGAATACTGAGATCAGTCATTTTCAGAAAGTCAAGGGTCTTATGTTTCCTCTCACATATGGAAGCTAGAGAGGAAGTAGGAAGCGAAGAGACTCCAGGTAGATGAAGAGAGAGATCAACAGAATCGTGAAGGGGGTCAGGGAGGGAGAAGAGGAGGGGAACAAGGAGGCTTAAAGAAGGAAACAGACCAAATAATGCTATGTTCATATATGAAGGTATCACTAACAATTTCACTAACATGTATGGGATGGAGGACAAGGGAGTGGGGGCATGCAGAGGGAAACACACCAAGTGATGTGTGCACATATGAATGTATCACTTTGAATATCATTATGATGTGTAATTACAGTGCAACAATAAAACTATTTTTTAAAAAGATTATGTGGCCACAGAGTTACAGAAATTCAGAGACAAAAAGTAGAGAGAAACTGAGAATGACTGATCATTTTCCCAGTCTGGATTCCATAAGGCGTGGCTGCCCTCAAATTTTGTAAAATGGCTCTGTTAAAATTTAAGATAAGCCGGGCGTGGTGGCGCACGCTTGTAATCCCAGTACTTGGGAGGCTGAGACCGGAGGATCCGGGTTCGCGGCCAGCCTCAGCTACTTAGTGAGGCCCTCCGCAACTTAGTGAGACCCTGTTTCAAAATAATTTAAAAAATAGGGCTGGGGGTGTAGCTCGGAGGTAGAATGCCCCTGGGTTCAATCCCCAGTACCGCAAAAAAAAAAAAAAAAAAAAAAACTTAAGATAAATTGCACATTTGCCGGGAACCGGCCCGGCAGCGGCGGGGCCGACCGCCCGATCAAACACCACGGAGCCAGGAGCCAAGTCAAAGCAAGATCTCGTTTATTTAGAAAACAGTTGCACTTTTAAAGTAAAAGCCATAAAGGAGATTCCAGGGAGATAAACCAGAGCCCAATAACACAAAAGGTCAGGCTGTTTCCGCCCCCCTGTGACCTATCATAGGTGGAGGCACCTGTTGTCCACGAGCACGGAGGGAGGTAACTGCCTATCATAGCCCTCCTGTAGTTAGGTGGGGTTAATCACGGGACCTCCCTCTGAGGGGTCCGCCAGCGCCATCTTTGCCATTGTTATGCTGAGTCACTGCCATGTGGAAGAGACCCGGTACTCTAGAGCAGGCTTCTGTTAGTCCACCAGGCCCTTTCATGGCACTGGGTGGAGGACCCAACACACATTTTTGTTGTTGTTGTTGTTACAGTAGTTCGAAGTGGATTTCTGTGATTCATAGACACCGGAGCCTGACTTTCCAAGCAGGAGGTTACATGACTCCAGCTGCAGAGGCCAGAAAGCCAGAATGTCAGGGAACCATGTTGATTCTCGCACAGACTGAAATATAGGCTGAAATATTTTCCCCAAGTCCCGAGTCACAACTAATATTGATCACAGGGCAGAGAATAAGTAGTAGAGGGAGTCCTTGTTGAAACTTTAGTGCTTAACATAGAATAATTTGTTAATTTAATTGATATGTGTTGTCTTCGAGTCAATGAATCTCAGAACTGGAAGGGACTTCCCTGTGATTTTCCTAGCAGATGGTCACCAGCCACTATGTGACTCAACTTACCCCATCATGAGACACCCTATTTTCTTGCTAAGGAGTCTGGGGCACCCGGATAGAGCCAAAGACTTTCTTGCTACATTAGCCCTCACATCCTACTTCTTTGGAACACAAGTCTCTCTTTTCCCAAGGACAACTCTTCATATATTTGAAGAGAGATTAGTCTGCCTTATATCAGACTGAACATTCCTTCAAACATCCTGTGCATCATGGACTCAGAACCACTTACTAACCAGAGATAGGCTCTAGCAGTCATTGTCTACCGTGGTGTGCTCACACACAAAACTCAGTCAGGTTCTAGAGTGCTCCACGAGACTGAAATATCATATACAGCTGAGCACATTTTAGAGAAAAGACTTTTATTTACAATGATCTGAACTCCAGACATATGTACCTTAGAATACTCTAACCATTCTTTTTTTAATGTACTCATTTTGTTTACTTATGTATTTATTTTTATTATGGTAAAAAAAACTTGTAATGTGAAATCTACCCTCTTAACTAAATTTTCAGTGTACAGAACAGTGTTCTTAACTATATGCACACTGTTGTATAGCAGATTTTTAGAAGCAGATTTTCATCCTGCTTGACTGAAACTCTTCACCTATTGTGTAACAATTCTCATTTCCCCTTCTCTCAAGCCCCAGGCAAACATTCTACTCTCTGCTTCAAGGGGTTGGAACACTCTGAATACCCAAGGTAAATAGAATCATGTGGTATATACATGGGATGGACTATTTCTCAGCTATAAAAAGAAGGAAATCCAGCTGGGCACAGTGGCACACATCTGTAATCCCGGTATTTGGGAGGCTGAGATAGGAGGATCGCAAGTTAGTGAGACCCTTTTTAAAATAAAAAGGGCTGGGGTGTAGCTTGGAGGTAGAATGCCCCTGTGTTCAATCCCCAGTACTTATACTGCTACATGAATGAAACTTGAAGACATTATACTATAAACAAGCTAGTCACGGGACAAATTCTACACATCCAGATATCTTCAATTGTGAGGTACATCCTACATATACAAATATACTTTTTATTTTCTTTTGAGTTGTGAAATATTTATACAGAGAAGCCTATCACGTGTACTTGAGCAGTTTTGGAATAATCAGAATAAACAAGTAAGTGCACATCAGAGTCTTCTTTAACAGACTTGAGAAATGGAACATTTCTAACCTGTGAAGCCAACTGTGAGCCACATGCTATCTACTTCCTCCCACCAGAAGAAGCAACTATTTTTGATTTTGTGATTATCATGTCCTCATTTCCCTGATCATTTTATTACATAAAATACATTAAATTAAACCATATATTGTAGCCAGGTGTGGTGGCACATGCCTGTAATTCTAGTACTTGGGAGGCTAAGACAGGAGGATCACAGGTTTGAGGACAGCCTTAGCAACTCAGCAGAAACCCTGTTTCAAAATAAAAAATAAAAAGGGCTGCAGGGTGTAGCTCAGAGGTAGAATGCCCCTGGGTTCAATCCCCAGTACCAACTCCTCCTCCATATATTGTATATATTATATGATTTTAAAACTCCATGTAGCCCAGCATGGTGGCACACACCTGTAATCCCAGTACCTGGGAGGCTGAGACAGGAGGATCCAGGTTCGCGGCCAGCCTCGGCTACTTAGTGAGGCCCTCCGCAACTTAGTGAGACCCTGTTTCAAAATAAAGAATAAAAAATTGGGCTGGGGGTGTAGCCAGGAGGTAGAATGCCCCTGGGTTCAATCCCTAGTTCTGCAGAAAATAAATAATAAATAATAAATAAATAAATAAATAAATAAAAATAAAACTCCATGTAAACATGCTGTTATCTTTTTTCTGACTTTTTTCATTGCACATTATTTTAAGTATTCATCCACAATCTTGCATAGTGCATAGTTTGTTAATTTTCCTGCTTCGTTTATCCATTTCCCTGGTGGTGGATATATTGAGTTTCTGGCTTTATGCCTTTAAAGTTTGTCGTGAAGAATCTGGCACCTGCCTCCTTATGCACATGTCCCAGTTTCTAAAGAGTCACAGGGTATGCAGGTGTTCGTCTTTACTGGAAAAGATCTGCTTGTTTTCCAATGTCATTTTACCAATACGCATTCCCATCAGCGCTGTTTAAGAGGGCTGTAGTTCCACATTCTTGCTATGCCCAATATTGTAAGACTAATTAGTTTTTCCAATCTAATGGGGATAAAATGATACCTCACTGGGATATTAATTTGTTTTGTCTTGATTACTAATGAGGCTAAACATCATTTTATTTGTTTATTGGTCGTTCTTGTATCCTCCCTGTGAGATACCTCTGTGCCTTTTCCTGTTGAGTCAAAATCTTTTATTTTTATTGATTATAGGGTGTATTTGCATATTTGGCATATTAACCTATCATGTTAACATATTATATATATATATATCTTCTCCTAGTTTGTGCCTTGAATTTCCCACTGTCTTTAGGAAGCTTTTGATAATTATACATTTTTAATTTCAGTGTAGACAAATCTATGAGTCTTTCCATAATGGTTTAAGGGTGTCTTTGTTTATTTAAGAAATCTTTCTTTATCTCAGGTATAGAACTATTCTTTTATAGTGGTCAAAAGAATTCACTTAGCCGAGCGTGGTGGCACACGCTTGTAATCCCAGTACTTGGGAGGCTGAGACAGCAGGATCTCAGGTTCGCGGCCAGCCTCAGCTAGGTAGTGAGGCCCTCCACAACTTAGTGAGACCCTGTTTCAAAATAAGGAATAAAAAATAGGGCTGGGGGTGTAGCTCGGAGGTAGAATGCCTCTGGATTCAATCCCCAGTATTGCAAAAAAAAAAAAAAAAGAATTCACTTCCCTTTCACACTGAAATAATTGATTCCCTAGGAGTTGACTTTCGTAAATGGATATATATGTATAAAAATATTTCCATTTTTAGTTCAACTAACCAATGTCCCATCCATTGAAGAATCTTTTCTTTATTTGTTGACATGCAATGTCACTTCAATAACAGACAGTAGTTCTTATTACCCATGGTTTTGCTTTCTGATGTTTCAGTTACCCACTGTCCACTGCAGTGCAAAAATATTAAATGGGAAAATTCCAGAAATAAACATTTCATAAGTTTGAAATTGTGCACCATTCTAAGTTGTGTGATGAAATCTCATACTGTCCTGTTCCACCCACCCAATAAAATAGGGCTGAGGGTATAGCTCAGAGGTAGAATGCTCCTGGGCTCAATCCCCAGTATACCACAACCCCCCAAAAAATTAGGGTGAATCCTGTCTTTGTCCGGCATATCCACACTGCATATGTTATGCCTGCTGGTCATTTTGCAGCCATTGAGCGGGTCAGCTCCACTGCCATGGTGATGCGGTGCTGATGTGGTAGTCTATGCTCGGTCACAACGCCCCTGGCGCTCACCTCGCCTCATCTCATCACGTAGACTTTGTGTCATTTCACACCATCACAAGAAGAAAGGTGAGGAGAGTAGAGCAAGACATTTTGGGAGACAGACCACATTCATATAACATACACTTATAATTTCAGTGTAGTCAAATTTACCAGTCTTTTCATAATGGTTTATGGATGTTTTCATTTACTTAGGTAATCTTTCCATATCTCAGGTATTGAACTATTTTGCAATGTTCAAAAATTATAACTTATGTAGAAGAGCCTATGGCATGTACTTGTACAGTTATGAAACAATCAAATAAATAAGTGTATGTGCATATATTATTATAATTAGTATAGTTGTTTACTATAGTAATATATTATTATGATTATTCCATTTTATTGTTGTTATTGTTAATCTCTTACTGGTTCTAATTTTTTTGGGGGGTGTGGTATACTGGGGATTGAACCCAGGGACATTCTACCTCTGAGCTACACCCCCACCCCTATTTTATTCTTTTTTATTTGAAACAGGGTCTCACAGCCGGGCGTGGTGGCGCATGCTTGTAATCTCAGTACTTGGGAGGCGGAGACCGGAGGATCCGGGTTCGCAGCCAGCCTCAGCTACTTAGTGAGGCCCTCCGCAACTTTGTTGAGACCCGGTTTCAAAATAAAGTATAAAAAATAGGGCCGGAGGTAGAATGCCCCTGGATTCAATCCCCAGTACCGCAAAAAAAAAGAAAAAAAAAAAAGAAACAGGGTCTCACTAAGTTGCAGAGGGCCTCACTGAATTGCCAAGGCTGGCTGCCAACCTGCAATCCTCCTGTCTTAGCCTCCCAAATACTGAGATTACAAGCGTGCACTACCTTACTAGACCTAATTTATAAATTGAACCTTATCATACATATGAATTATAAGGAAAAAAATCGTAGTGTGTATAGGGTTCAGTACTATCCACAGTGTCAGAGATTCACTGGGGGTCTTAGAACGTGTCCCCTGTGGATAAGAGGGAACAGCTATATCACAGTTCCATATATAGATGGATTGTTTCTGGATTCTGTTCTGTTCCGTTAGACTAACTGTCTATCCTTGCCTACACCAACATCTTATTATTTTGCTTAGTGTTGTTTTATAATAAGCTTTTGTTCCCAGTACTGTAAGTAACCTCTTCCTGGCTCTTCTTTAAGCATGCCAGGCATATATTCTTCTGGTAATTGTTTTGAAAACTAAATGCAAAACTTTATAGTCATCCCTTCCAAAATTCCTTCTGTTTATTTGGACTATTATTTTAGCACACTGAGTACGTTTCACATAATTTTGTTATCTTTTGTGTTATCTAATCCTCATAGGTTTTTGTTTTATTTTGTTTGTTTTTGTGTTTTTGAAAGTACTGGGGGGAGGGACTGAACTCAGGGTTGCTCTGCCACTGAACTATATCCCCAGCCATTTAATGTTTTTTTATTTTGAGACAGGATCTCATTAAGTTGCTTTGGTTGGCCTTGAACTTGTGATCCTCCTGCCTCAGCCTCCTGAGTAGCTGGGATTACAGGTGTGCATCACCATGCCCAACCATCTCATTTGTTGATAAAATTTGGAGCAAGATAGAGCCCACTTTTCTAAGAGTCTCTAGTGGGAACATATCACTAAATCATTTAATGGGAAACATAACCATCACTTGTGAAAAGTAATAATAAAATAACAAGAATCCTAGCTAAGGTCTAGCCCTTTCAGGAACCTATGGATGACCATGCCAGCTGAAACTCTCTAAACTTTAGTTCACTGTATCTAATATGAGCAATAGTGTAAATCATAATTCAAACAAACAAGAAGGACAGAAGCAAATCTCTTGGAGAAAATAAGGTTGATAAATTTCAGGATCATACCGAAATGATTTACACAGTTGTGATAGTTAATCTAGGTTGTCAACTTGACCTGATCATGACACACCCAAGATTATGTGATTTTGGGTGTATAACAGCAGATTAAACAGAAAGCCCTGCCCTGAATGTAGGCAGCAGGATTCTGATAGGCGGGGACTTAGATAAAAGAGGTAGAAACCGCGTAGAGTGTGTGCGACTCTTTCCGAGGAAAAACGCATCTGCTCTCGCCTGAGATGGTCGGCCGCCGGTTTCGCTTTTCTCCGAAGAGCTTCTTGATCTTCTCGGCCTCCAGCTCTTGGAACTGAAACTCCACCATCGTTTCTCCGAAGAAGCTTCCTGGTCTTCACATCTTGGACTGGGACTGAATTAGTGCTTGCTCCGATCCTAAGACTCTAGCTCTTAGATCGTTCGACCAGCTACTGGTTCCTCTCACTCTCCATCTGCAATCAGAACCTGGGACTACATTGCTTCAAACTGTAAGCCCATCTGATAAATCCCTTTTTTCAAATATACTCATTCTGTGTATTCTGTTAATCTAGAGAACCCTGTCCAATACAACAGTCTTTCATGTTTCTATGGATGATAATAAAAATAATTTTAATCTCAAAGGATAAAATATTAAATAATCTATCACTGACATAAAGGAAGAAAAGTATTCCTTGAAACTCTTCAAATTTATTATTGTTGATGACTTTATGTTATATATGACAAGAAAACAGGGTCCATCAGGTGAGAACTTCTTTAAATTTCTGCCCCATCCTCCTAAATTTACCAGATACCATTCCCAGTCTGACTTTCTTTCCCTGCCTCAGTGGGAAAATGTGTCTCTCCTACTGTCAAAATCTGTACTCTCAATCCCTCCTTCCTTCTCAGAGAGCTTACTACATCATTAATCCTCATTTGTTCTAGAATCTTCTACCTTGTATCTTCTACCTTTCCTATCTACTAATTCAATCCTCTCAGTATATAAATAAGCTCAGATATTTCCCATTTTAAATAAGTAGCCAGGTGTGGTGGTACACGCCTTTAATCTCAGTACATGGGAGGCTGAGGCAGGAGGACCACGGGTTCAAGGCCAGCCATGGCAACTTAGTGATGCCCTGTTTCAAAATAAAAAATGAAAGTGCTATGCTGTGGGTGTAGCTCAGAGGTAGAAAGCTCTTGGGTTCTATCCCCAGTATCCCCCCACACAAATTAAAAAAACACACAAAACAAACAATATCCTCCTTTGCTCTTACATCAGCTCACAGCTATTATTTAAACTGCTTTCCTCTGAAGACAAGCTTCTTGATGGAGTGGGCTTACATTCACTTTATCCTTTGGTCCCCTTCCATTAGCCCTTCAATTCACTCTAAACTGTTCTCCACCCCAGTGGTCTTGCCAATTTTGTCATAATTTCCAAGTCCAATCAATATGTTCATTCCTTCTATTCACTAGAGTAATATAAGCACATCACACTGTTAACTACTTTCTTCTGGAAATGCTTTTGTCTTTTAACTTCCGTAACATTACTGCCTTTAGGTTCTCCTTACCTTTCTTGGCTTCAGTTCTGGCTTGGATCTGGAATGTGTCCCAAAGCCATATGTGTTGAAGGCTTGGTCTCCAGCTGGTGGTACTATTGGGAGGCAATGTAAAGGCGGGAACTATTTAGAGGAAGTAGGCCATTGAGGGTGTACCCTTGGATGGTGTACTGGGACCCCCACCCTTCCTCTGTCTTGTCCTTTGCTTCCTGGCCACCATGAGGTTTGCAGCTCTCCTCCATCATGTGCTTCCACCATGATGCACTGCCTCACCACAGGCCTAACCAACTGAGCCACGGACTGTGGACTAAACCCACGAGCCAAAGAAACTTGTCCTCCTTTCTGGCTTCTCATCTCATATATTTTGTCACAGTGACTCAATACTGACTAACACAGCTTAGCATTCTCGGTTCCTTTCCTGGGCAGCTCTTTCTCTACCTCCATTAAATGTCTTTGTGCCCCAAGGTTTGCTTACTCTTCCCTCTTCTGCCTCAGTGTTCACACCCCTGTTGATCAACTTCATCCCTAAATCTATATCTGTCAAAGAATTTGTGGCTGATTCATGCCTGGAGAGTTTAAAGATGACAAGCTAGATCCGCATGAGGAGGCAGAAGAGAGAGAGATACGAGGGAGGATGCCCTGGAGGTGGCTGCCCTGGGAGGCATTTGCCCTTCTATCTCCAGCTCCAGCAGTTAAAGGTGCTCGCTTCCAGTGGACAAAAGTTGGCACTGAACAGAGTTTATCTAGCCAGGCGCGTTGGCACAGTATTCGAGAGGCAGGAGGATCAGAGGTTTGAGGCCAGCCTCAGCAATTTAGCGAGGCTCTAGACAACTGAGCAGGACCCTGTTTCAAAATAAAAAAATAGAATAGATCTGGGGGTGTAGCTCGGAGGTAGAATGCCACTGGATTCAATCCCCAGTACCATCCTCCCTCCCCCAAAAAAGAAAGAGCTTGTCTGGGTTCATCCTAAAAGGGACCCCTCCCAGGAGGACTGGTAAATGTGCGATACAACCCCAATAGAAACTTGAAATTATTACTTCCTCTGATTGGGGAAACAAGCAGGCAGCTGGAAGAAAGACGCTACCTGTGGTAAGTGCACTGTGGTCTGAGGGCCCTGGTGTGAGATCCCAGTGGAACGTGCAATGACAGAGAGCCAGCTTTGGAGCCTTCCATGCCTAGAGGACCCCAGCTTCAAGCCTTACATGCATCAGGAAAGTTAGACCTACTTCAGCTGTCTCCTTCTCACATGTACCCTTGGAGGGGTCCAAAGAAATAGAGATTGAGAGAAGTGCCTGCAGGGAAACCACATTTCATCTCCTTCCTTCATTCCCAAGCTTCAACAGTTCAGCTGGGGAGTGGAGGAGGAGTGAGATTTGGAATTCTAGGATTATTAGACTAACTGGAGGTTTTATTATTTCAGAGTGAACTAAGAAGCTGTGAAACTTACCTAAACTTTCATTCAGGGAAGAAGGAGGAATTTTTCAGCAAAGCAAGGTGACTGAGGAGGGTTGGAAGAATATACAGATTTCTTTTGTTGGTACCGTGTTGCGTCCAACTCATAAGACAGACATGTGTGACATGTGTAGATTTCTTAGTAAGTGCTCAACAGTGGTCACTTCCTGCTCCTCCCCTGTGGAAAGTCCTTCAGTGGCTCTTCATAGCCTCATGAATAGAGTTGAAACTCCTGGGTGTTGCATGTTATGCATTTGTGACCTGAGCCCAGCATCCTTCTTCAGTTCCGCCTGTCTGGAGTCCTGGCTCCAGACCCCCCAGGCAGGCCCCTAAGAAGCTATAAGCTGTGCTGCATGACCATGATCTTGTATGTGATGTTGCTTCTGATGTGAACATCCTTCTGCTTGGCCTATTTCCTGCTCATTTTCAGGACTCAATGCACATGGCCCTGAAGTCTCCTGGATGCTCTTCCCTCTCCCTGAGGTTGGTTTACTTGACTCTGTTCCTGAGTGCCTGTGCAAAGCTCCATCAGCATTTATCACAGGTATGGAACAATCGTCCACACAAGCATGGTGCTGGACTGTCAGGTGCCTAAAGTCAAGGCCATGTCTTCTTTGTCATTTTGTGCCCAGAATCTATCACAGTAACTGGCTTAGTAGACACTGAATGTTTGGAGAATGAGTAAAAACCATTTGTGCCTTTGATTTAGTTAGCAGAAAAAGAATATGTGTATAGGAATACTGGTGCTCCATTGTTATCAGTATTTCATAACGGTAGGATATGTTTTGATATTTTGTACTGCTGTGGATGCTTAGGAGTGGAAGGGAGGAAACCCTTGTAAATATTCAAGAAGTGACTTTTATTTTATAACCAAGTCAGAATGGTGTTCCAAACCATTTTTCCTTTTTGTTATGAAATACTTTGAACCTACAGAAAATTTATGGAATAAAGCACATATATCATATAAGGACTACCCACCTTTGTCAGGCCCTAGATTCAGATATTTTTATAAGAAATGAAACAAAGATTTGGAATGGAAACTCCCTGTGTTCTCTTCCCCAACATACTCCCCTCTCTCTACTCCAAAGGGCACTACCATCTTGAATTTGGCATTTATCACTTTGATGCATATTTTATGCCTTAATGTCATATGTATGTATCTGTAAAAAAGATATTTGTTTTAAAATTTTAAACAAATGAGATCATGTTGTAGGTATCCTTCTCCAACTTGATTATTTTTTCAATACTATTTTTAATGTTTATCTGATACATATCATGAACATGTAGCTTGTTCACTTATTGTAAGCACTGAAAAGAATTCCACTGTAAAAAGATACCCAATTTATCTATCCATTTTGTTGGTGATGGGCATTTGGGTTATTTCCAATTTTTCACACTTCTAATGGTACAATAAGCAATCTTCTCTTATAGGTATGAAATAGAATCTCATTGTGACTTTCTACCCATTTCCCTGGCTACTGAGTTTGAGTTTTTCTTATTTTTGTTAATTTGTTTATTCTGCTTCCACTTTAGTATACCACCTGTTTAAATCCTTTGTACTTTTCTATTTATTCCTTTGTCTTTTTCTTATTAACTTGTAGGAATTCATTACTTTTTTAATTACCATATCCTTATGATAATTAGTAAGACAAATTCACCCACCTAACTTTCAAAATTGCTTGTTTGCAATTTTTCAAATTTTGTTCTTCCATTTCAATTCTTATACTTTTGGGAGGGGAAGGAGTTTGGTGAAGAAGTGTTCAACTGTTCTTTCTAGGACCTTTAGTTAAGCATTAAATAGATTCAATAGCAGCATTCTAGGGCAGGACATTACCTTTTTCCTGAATGGAATGGTTTCATCATTAAGGCTGCTTTTGTAATAAAGAGTCTGGCCCATGTTCAATGTCTGGTCGCTGATGACTTTCATGTTCACCACTCTCCCTTCCATTTCCACCCCACATTTGGGCAACTGTTAAGAAAGCCTGGCTGCTTTCTCTTTTGTCACTGATAAGAAGCTCAAATGATGCAAGCCCTGGCCCCACGCAAGGAAACCTTCAACCAGCCCCATCCCCTAACCAGGATGACTTAGTCAGCTAGGGCTAATACAGCAAAACCATAGGTTAGGTGGCTCTAACAACATTCTTTTTTCGGTGTCAGGGATCAAACCCAGGGGCTCATGCATGCTAAGCTATAGCTCTACCACGGAGCTTCCTCCCAGCCCATAAACAACGTAATTTTATTTCTCACAGTTGTGAAGTCAAGAAGCCCAATATCAGGGTGCCAGCGAGGTTGATTTTGTCCCGAGGCCTCTTCTCTTGGCTTGTAGGTGTTACCTCCTCAGTGTGTGCTGTGCTCCATGACCTCTTCTTCCTTAGGAGTTCAGGAGGGGGAAAAGAGCATGCCCTCCTATCTCTTCCTGTAGAGACACCAAGTCTCTTAGATTCGTATGTTTGTCTCTCTTACAAAGTCTATATTGAATGGAGCACGTGTGTAAGGCACACCCTTAAGATCCTTAGAACACTCTTGTATGTTTGTAAAGGGTCTGTGGGGACCCACCATTAAAGGCCCCACCTTCAAGCACCATTATATTCAGGTGGGGAGACACAAACATTCAGTCTATCATGCTTCCCTTTTTAATGAGAAAAGTGTCAAAGAATTTGTGACCAAATATTAAAACTGCAACAATTGTCTGATGGGTCACAAGTATGTACATTCCTTCCATATATAAAATATACTCGCTCTCTGCCAAGACCCACAAAAGTCCCATCCTTTACAATATTAAGCTCAGGCTTGAGGTCCAGGATTTTGTTATCTAAATGAGTCCAGAGGTAGATGTGATTCCTGGAGTTTAGTTCTTCAGAAATGATCTGAAAACCTGTGAACTAATTTTATTAGACATACTTAGAAGTCTCTGCTAGGAAGTTTTTCTCTCTGTCGGGCCTCTGGTGAGGTTGCTATAGAACAATGCCCTGAAGTCTCTTAGATTCGTATGTTTGTCTCTCTTACAAAGTCTGTATTGAATGGAGCACATGTGCAAGGCACACCCTTAAGATCCTTAGAAGACTTTGGTTTGTTTGAAAAAGGTCTGTGGGGCCCCACCTTAAAATCTGTGGAATTCAAAACACAGGCTTATTTGTCATACTCTGGGCTCCATATTCCCCCCACGAATGCATTCTCCTGATACCACCCAGGGTGTGATCTTTTCCTTAAAGTCCCTTCTCACTTCGAGAACCCTTTACTAATCCGTGCCTGTTCCATTTTTGTCTAAGCTCTACCCTTTAGTGCATTGCTCTCTCGCATTTTATTAGAAGCAGGGAATTGAAGCCAGGAAATATCTTTCATATTCTGCACAGAAATCTCTCTTTCTAGGGCCTGAGGGTATTGCTCAGTGGTAGAGCAGGTGCTTAGCATGCCAGTGCTGATCCCCAACACCAAAAAAGAAAAACAAAGAAAGGAAGAACCCCCTTTCTAGATCGTTGAATTCACTAGGTATATCTCCCATTTTCTACATTATTCTAGGTGACAATGTCACCAAACTTCCTACTTAACACTAGCAAGGCTCATTTTTCCTCCAACTTCTTTAACATTTCTCTCAATTTCCTTTTCTTTTCTTTTTTTTTTGTGGTATGGGGATTGAACCCAGGGGCATTCTACCTCCGAGCTACACCCCCAACCCTATTTCATTTTTATTTTGAAATAGGGTCTCACTAGTTTGATGAGCATCTCACTACTTGCTGAGGCTATCCTTGAACCTGTGATCCTCCTATCTCAACCTCCCAAGTACTGGGATTACAAGTGTGCGCCACCACACCCGGCTCCAATTTTCATTGATACTTCACCTCATGTTCCTAAAAGCCCATTAGGCTTTTATCAGCTGCCTGGCCCTAAAAAAAAATCAATGCCACTTGTTATAAGTTTTATTATGAAAGCACCCCTTTTCAGGCACCAAGTAATGTTCAAGTTATCATAGCTGAATAACAACCCCAAAACCTCTTCCTTGATGGCTTAGGGCTCCAAGAACAAGGGTCCCAGCACACAGCCGCATGGTCCTTTGTATCTTCACATTATAGCTCAGTTAGTGTCACTTCTGCTGGATTCTATTGTTGAAGCCTTCAAAACCTACCCAAATTCAAGAGGAAAGGTAAAGACTTCATCTTTTATTTATTCATTTATTTATTTTTGTGGTACTAGGGAATGAACCCAGGGGCATTCTACCTCTGAGCTATACCACCAGCTCTATTTTATTTTTTATTTTGAAACAGGGTCTCACTAAGTTGCTGAGAGGCCTCCCTAAGTTGCTGAGGCTGGCCTCAAACCTGTGATCCTCCTGTCTCAGCCTCCCAAGTACTGGGATTATAGGCATGTGCCACCACACTCCACTAAGATTTCATCTCTTGATAGGAAAAGTATTAAAGAATGTGAGGCCCTGATTTTAGAAGTTTCAAAACAACCACAAGTTTTTTGTAATGTTGTCAAGTTTGCCATATTCAGAAATGGAAGTTTTCTCTTCAGTCTTTACTTAATTAGCATATGCTCCTATTTTGAATCACAATATTTATTAAAAGTATATCCAACTATAAATGAGTGGAATAAGACATTATGGATTGGAATTTCAAGTGAGCAATAAGTATCATCATGTGGCTGGGGGAAACAGTTCAAATAACTTTAAGAAGCTGCTGAAATTAGATCTTGACTCAACATTAACCTCAATAAAAATGATCTATTACTTGGGGAACAATTGTATTTAACCTTATGAAGTAAGATCAATGCAATTAAAATGAATATTCTCTTGAGGCTGCCACATGACTTTTGCTCTCTCTTATTTCTTGTGCCTTTACTGAGGGCACTAGAGAAAAGCAAATCTCTCAAAGAAAATACTATAATTTGGAGCAGATAAATTTGGTATCTGGAGCCCACTTTCCCCCAAAAAATCAGTATGCAAATGCTAAACAGAATATTCTAGCTACAAATGACTCACATGAATGAAATAGCTCGTTAGAACTACTTCATTCTCTTAAATTATGTGCAAGACTTTTTTATTTGTTTGGTTTTTTATTTGCTACCTGGGAATCAAACTCAGGGCCTCAAGTTGGCTAGGCAAGCGCTCTACCCAGAGCTATATCCCAAGCCCTTTTTTATTTGCTTTTGAGACGGGATCTCACTAAATTGCCCAGGCTGACCTTCCACCTGTGATCCTCCTGCTTCAGCCTCTCAAGTAGCTGAGATTACAGGGGTGTGCCACTGTGATTGGATGTAACAGTTTTGGGTAAGAAAAAGTTACCATACTTCCCATTCTAGAACACAATAAATCAAGAATTTTAACTGTAACCGGACTACATGTATGTTTTCACTCCTTTCCTGCCAAACATATCCTATATTTACGTGTGTGTGTGTGTGTGTGTGAGAGAGAGAGAGAGAGAGAGAGAGAGAGAGAGAGAGATATTAGGGATTGAACCCAGGGGCATTCTACCTCTGAGCTATACCCCCAGCCCTTTTTTTTTTTTAACCCAGGGACATTCTATCTCTGAGCTACACCCCCAGACCTATTTTATTTTTTATTTTGAAACAGGGTCTTGCTGAGTTGCTAAGGGTCTCCCTAAGTTGCTGAGACTGGCCTCAAACCTGCAATCCTCCTGTCTCAGCCTCCCAAGTACTGGGATTACAGGTGTGTGCGGGGCCCTTTACTCGGTGCCATGAAAGGGCCCGGTGAACTAACAGAAGCCTGCTCTGTAGTACTGGGCCTCTCCCACGTGGCAGTAATTCAGCATATTAATGGCAAAGATGGCGCTGGCGAATTCCTCAGGGGGAGGTTCCGCAGGTAGTTCCGGAAGTGGCCTCAGGAGGGCTATGATAGGTAGTTACCTCCTTCCGTACTCATAGACGACAGGTGTCTCTACCTATAATAGATCCCAGGAGAGCGTGGTGCCACACCCTACTCATTGCGAACTTCCTGTACCGCCTCCACTATAAAAGAGAGAAGTGCTTTCTAATAAACGAGTTCATGCAAGACATGGCTTCCGGTCCGGAGGAGGGGTCGTCCGGGTCGTCGGTGCTCATCTCCCTGCCCAGTTTGCGTCACTCTTGGGCCGGACCCAAGAGGCGTGCACCACCACACCTGGCCCCTCAGCCCTTTTTATTTTGAAACATGGTCTCAATGAGTTGCTGAGAGCCTTGCTAAATTGCTGAGGCTGACTTCGAACCTGTAATCTTCCTGTCTCAGCCTCCCATGTACTGGGATTACAGACATGTACCATCACGCTCATCTTTAAACTTACATTTTTTTTCTTTTTGTGGTACTAGAGATTGAACCCAGGGGCATTCTACCTCTGAGCTACATCCCCAGCCCTATTTTATTTTTTATTTTGAAACAGGGTCTCACTAAGTTGAAGAGGGCCTTGCTACATTGCTGAGGCTGGCCTAGAACTTGTGATCCTCCTGTCTCAGCCTCCCAAGTACTGGGATTACAAGCGTGCACCACCATGCCCTGCCCTAAATTATTTTGAACCCTTTAGCTCATCTTCAAACTTGGAAAAAATTTTATCTGCAAAATTGAAAATGGATGATGTAGTCGATTTAATATTGGATTTGTAAGAGGCAAACAAATTTGGAGTTAGCAGTTTCAAGCACAAAAATTGGCAAAACCTTATTATGTGTTTTGTGAAATTTATTTTTAACAGATTATAAAATCTAATAAGGTGGAGCACATATATGCTAAGTGGGACATGACCAAACGCATGAGTAATTCCAGAAAAGATTGCATCAAGCGTGGCAAATGCTTGGGGCTTCTGTTGTCACACCATGCTCCAGAGCCCATGGGAGACAGCTCTAATTAATCATCTTTTCCTGCCAAGTCCCCAGTCCTCCCATGCAGAACTCCACAACGGTTGTTCAGCATTGGCATTCAGATGAAACCTATCTGCCATGTCTGGATGAAATGGTCCTAGGGAACCCAAACTGAAATGAGTCACGGACACAGCTGATCTGATTTTTATCACGAGGAATAAATCGAGTAGGAATCTTGTGGCGGTGCTGCCGTGACACTCAGCCATGATGTGACTACTGATGAAATTCCAGCAGGTTCGGCTCAGAGTGGGGTGAACGACTGGGCAATCGGATCTCTAGTTCTCTAATGTTCAGCAAAATCTTTACATCTGTAAAATAGAGATTGTGGTGCCTCAAGGCTGTTATGAAGATTAATAGACCTTGTAAATTACCTTAAAATAGGTGCTTGCTAAATGGCAGTTCCAAAGTCTAGCAGCATGCTTTTGAAAGGGATAGAGAGGGTCCTAGTGTGCCGGTATTAAAAAATTGCTCAAATATTAATGTCCAATAAAATGTAAAAGGCAGGCACTCAGGCAGGGGAGGCGGCAGATTTGCCTGTTACTTCAGAGCTTCCCCTCCCCTCTCTGCCCTTTGTCCTAATGATTATCCCACAGTAAGAATGTAAAGACAGGGGCATTCTACCTCTGAGCTATACCCCCAGCCTTATTTTATTTATTTATTTATTTTTTTGCGGCACCGGGGATTGAACGCAGGGGCGTTCTACCTCCGCGCCACACCCCCGGCCCTATTTTTTATACTTTATTTTGAAACCGGGTCTCACGAAGTTGCAGAGGGCCTCACTAAGGAGAGAGAGAGAAAGAGAGAGAGAGAGAGAGAGAGAGAGAGAGAGACAGGGAGAGAGAGAGCGAGAGAGCTGAGGCTGGCCGCGAACCCGGATCCTCCGGTCTCCGCCTCCCAAAGTACTGGGATTACAAGCGTGCACCACCACGCCGGGCCTTATTTTATTTTTATTTGGAAACAGGGTCTCGCTAGGTTGATGAGAGTCTCACTACTTGCTGAGACTGTCCTTGAACCTGTGATCCTCCTGTCTCAGCCTCCCAAGTACTGGGATTACAAGCGTGTGTGTCACCACACCCAGCTCCCCTAACCCTATTTTATTTTTTATTTTGAAGCAGTGTCTTACTAAATTGCTGAGGGTCTCACTAAATTGCTGTCCTTGAACCTGCAATCCTCCTGTCTCAGCCTCCCAATTACTGAGATTACAGGAGTGTTCCACCATGCCCACCCTGAATCGTAATTTCAAACACAGCCTTTCCGCTGGGTTTGGTGATGCATGCCTGTAATCCTAGTTCTGGGAGATTGTGATAGGAGGATCACAAGTTCAAGTCCAGCCTCAGCATCTTAGCAAGACTCTCAGCAACTTAGTGAGCCCCTGTTTCAAAATAAAAAGGGTTGGGGGGTGTAGCTCAGAGGTAGAAGCCCCCAGGTTCCATTCCCAAAACAAAAATGAAAACCAAACAAAGAAACAACAATAATAAAACAACGATGACAATAAAACACAGCTTTTCTACTCACACAAAACAAGCAGGTAATCAAGAGAGAGCACCTGTAGAGACAGCCAGGGTCTCAGGATGAGCCCTTTCTGAATTCTTCTGCACTGTAAGGGTGGTACTGTTTTCCTGTGGGATAGATGCCAAGAATTTCTTGTTCTTTATTTTTTATTTATTTATTTATTTATTTATTTTTTTTTTGCGGTACCGGGGATTGAACACAGGGGCGTTCTACCTCCGCGCTACGCCCCCGGCCCTATTTTTTTATGCTTTATTTGTGAAACCGGGTCTCACGAAGTTGCGGAGGGCCTCACTAGGTAGAGAGAGAGACAGAGAGAGAGAGAGAGAGGAGAGAGGAGAGAGGAGAGAGAGATAGATCGCGCGCGTGCTTGCGCACTGAAGTTGGCCGTGAACCCGGATCCTCCGGGATCCTCCGGTCTCCGCCTCCCAAAGTACTGGGATTACAAGCGTGTGCCACCACGCCCGGCACCTTGTTGTTTATTTTTAAGGTGAACTTTGGCTCTTGACAAGTAATGATGGAAATTGTTTAGAGTTAAGATATTGTTTAAAATAGTCATATAAAGTTTGCTTTTCTGTGTGCATTAATAAAATAAACCATAGACTATATAAAATATTGGTGGTACATAGATATGGCAGGAATCATAAAAATATCTTGTGTGGTAATGATTGAAAGTTGGAAAAGAGCAAACTGAAGTGTAAAAGAGAAGAAAGGAAAGAGAGGAGGAGGTAAGAAGGGGTGAGAGAGGAAGGAGGGGTCGGTCCTCTCATTTGGGGAGCCCAAGGTTTCCTTCTCCAGCCCGATTTGACATTGTAACACTTGCCCCTTAACTGTAGTCCACGTCCAAAAAGAAGAAAGACCCAAGTCCAGAAAGAAATGGTGACTAAGGAAGGGTTAGCATGGTCACTTTAAACAATTACTGGGTCACTTAATTCAATTGCTCTTTCTTTAATTAGGAGACAATTCACTCTTTGCAATTTAGTCCCTTTGACACTTCATTAGCACTTCCAGTCTGTAAAGGGTAAATGCTATCCATCAAAGAGAACAGCAGTGGTGTGCATCTCCACATAAACAGCACAGTGGTAGGCATTACCAGGGCTGTCCACTCTAATGCCGTAACCATTAATCAAGCAGGTTTTGTTCAGCAAACACTTATTAAGTACTTGTTCACCAGGTGCCATGCAGCTCACAGCCCAATAGGATTTTACCTGCTTTAAGGTAAGTAAATGGAGGGGAGGTTAATAATACAGTGTAGGGGCAAAAAAAGTAATATTTTTCCTCTCCCATTATAAGGGTGATAGCTAAATATCTTGATAACAAAGGCAGATTAATATGAGAAATACATAACAAACTTATTTAAACAAATTTTTATGCGACACAGGAGGCTTCAAAATGAAGACCCAAATGCCAGGAAAAACTGTACAGTCACATGCTGCATAACAATGTTTTGGTCGATGATGGACCATGTATTCCACTGTGGTCCCATAAGATTATAATAGAGAAGAAAAATTCCCCCCACCTATTGACATCAGGAGCCATCATGGTAATGTAGCATTGCAAAGCACTATTCACGTGTTTGTGGTGATGCTGGTGTAAACACACCTACTACACTGCCATTCATAAGACAGTATAGTACAGTAGGGCTCGGTGATGCACACCTGTTATTCTAGTACTTGGGAGGCTGACACAGGAGGATATCAGGCTTGAGGCCAGAACACAGTAACTTAGCAAGACCCTTTTTCAAAATAAAAATAGAAAGGACTAGGGGTGTAGCTCAGCGGAAGAACGCCCCTGGGTTTAATCCCTAATACCTCCCTATATATAGCATATATAATTATGTACATACATACTTGATAATGATAAAAAACAACTCTGTTGTTGGTTTATGTATTTACTATACTATACTCCCTTAAAGTAAATCATAGAAACCAGAATTACTCTTCCTCAGGGGGGCACAGAAACCAGAACCCCTCTCCTCTAAAGCCAGCCATAAAACCAAAAAAGATTACCCTCTCCATTCTCTCATGTAGACCCTCATTTTAGAATCTTCTTCAACAAACATAAGCACAAAAATACTTTCCCCTGTCTTTGGGTCTTCATTTCTGAAGGCTCCCATGTCACCTAAAACTTTGATGAAATGCCTTTGTAAATACTTTTCTCATGGACCTGTCTTTTGTCGTATGAGTGTCAGCTATATAGGTCACTGTGTGCAGGAAGATATCGTATCTTTCCACGCCTGCAGTAATAATGGTAGACTGAGGCTGGAGGGCAGGTGTGCTGGAGGAGGAGCAGGAGGGGAGGCTGCAGATGCAGGAGTTAGGACTGGGATAGACCTTCTGTGAAATGCTAAGGAGTTTTGTGAAAGACAAAATGCACCTGACTATTGAGGAGATGATTTTACTCACTCTATTGCAACAGGAGAACATTTACTCATAAAGATTGTCTCAAAGAGTGGGAGCAAACGAGGTTTTATAAAACAAGGGAGTCACTGAGGAAGGGTGAAGGTGGGTCTTTTCTGGGAAAATGTAAGGACAGGCTGGTCCTTTGAAGAACAAAAGCTTTTCTCAGAACACAGGTTCCTCTAGCATGATTTCCTTGGCATGGAGCTCCAACTTCAACATTCTGAGAACTTCTGTTCCTATCAAGAGGATATTCAAGGTGCTCAAGATCTGTAAGCAGGGCTGAGACCTAGTCACATGAGCACTGTGGAGCAACAGTAAAAGCAAACCAGCTGCGGCCCTTGCTCCCATTGGGAGACCTTGTCTCTGGCCTCTCATAAAGCCCCTTTCTAGCCGGGCGTGGTGGCGCACACCTGTAATCCCAGTACTTGGGAGGCTGAGACAGGAGGATTGCAGGTTTGCAGTCAGCCTCAGCTACTTAGTGAGGCCCTCTGCAACTTACTGAGACCCTGTTTCAAAATACAGAATAAAAAATAGGGCTCAGGGTATATCTCAGAGGTAGAATGCCCTTGGGTTCGATCCCCAGTACAGAAAAAAAAAGCCCTGTTCTTACTGTTGTCTTTCCTTCTATTCCTGGGTTCTAAGCATCCTGTCTTAGTTTGATGACTAGGTTCTCTAGTTCCTATGCTTTGCCCGGAAGGTTTGAGCATACTTGGGCCTGCAACTCCCAACAAGATCTGTTGAGAGTTGACTCATGTTCATGTACTTTGACTCATGTTCTTGGAGAACCTTCTCTCCTTGCTTCCCTCCAGCTCCTCAGCCCTCACACCTGGCCACAGCCTAAGCCACACTGGGAATATCCTGAATGAAAAGCCTTTCTGGGGTAAGGAAAGTCACTGCACACTCTGGCTTGCTGGAGAACCCAGCTGATCTCCCTATAGGCAGGTGGTTCCCTGCCACCTGCAAAGGCTGGCCCTGTGATCCAAACTCCAGCTCTCAGGTTGCACATGTAAGAGAAACTGCTTCTGACTTGTGAGAAAGCCCAGCCCTGAGTTGAACTACTTAATTTTTTTCTTTTTTCTTTTTTTTTTTTTCCTGTGGTACTGGAAGTGAACCCAGAGGCATTCTGCCTCCAAGGTACACCTCAGCTCCCCCCCCCCTTTTGAAACAGGGTCTTGCTAAGTTGCTAAGGATCTCTCTATTGCTGAGGCTAGTTTCGAAACTGTGATCCTCCTGTCTCAGTTTCCCAAGTACTGGGATTACAGGCGTGCGCCACCATGCCCAACTGGAGCTGCTCAATTTTCAGACATTCAAGCCCTGAGCCACACAATTACTGCTTGGTTAACTTTAATTGGGGTTTGCAAACACAGAATTCTATGAGTTAATTAGAATAATGATTCTACTTAATGTTAGCCCTTAATGAGATGACTAAGATTTACATTGTACCAGAAGACATACTAGAGGGGGGAAACACTACAAATTGCCTGATTATGAAATTATGTTATCAGATAAACAGGCTCAGTTCAGATGTTCTGCTTCAGAAAAACACAAAAATGAATAAAATGCAAAACAGCACTGATGTTGCAGAAGTTTCCCAAGAAATAACCCAATAAAGATAATCTGCAGCTCTGACATTGCATCCAAGAACTATGTGGAGAAAGAAAGATTCCAGAGTAAATCCAGTTACCATCATGGTGGCTGGAGTGTATTTTCTGGTTAAACTTCATAGAAAACTGAGGATCCTTATGCACTAGGGCTTTTTTTAGGAGGCAGATATCAAATAAACAGCAGATTTTTTTAACATGCTTTTATTAGTGCATTGGAGTCTCATATCACAATGAATATCTATTTGATGTTAATTTACATACATACATACAGCAGATTTTAATCTCTGTAACAAATGGCTTTAATGTAGCTGGTTAAGTTGGTACTATTATTAATTTAAACAAAATTAAACTGAGCCATGAAACTTAATAATACCTTGAATTTATAGACCACTCTGCTTAAGATAACTCCTTTTTTTCTTTGGCACTTGGTCAATTCACTTCTGTCTGATGTAATTTTCAAAGTAAAGCATGAGATTTATCAATTAAATTCTCCTCTCCCAGTAAATTTTAGTAGCATTTCCCCTCACAGTAATCCTTTTGCGATTACATAGTAATTTCCATATAAGGTCCTTCAAGTGTTTCACAAACCTTAATTAAGTTTTGCAATACCCCAGCGAGGGAGGGACGAGCCTTATGCCCAGGAGTCCTCCTCATGCTGAGATGGTGGTTGGAATGACATTTGTTCCTGTCATTCAGAATCAGCACATAGAACCTTAACCTGTGGGAGGAGAGGATGTGCTGACTCTGCCAGAATTACAAATGACACTGCGATGCCTATGCATGCTTTGAAGAAAATGGGATGACTTTTCTTATTGAGTAATTGCTCTCTTACAGAGTATGCAAAGATATTTTTATCTTTGTCCCTGAATAACTGATCTGAGTTTTATTACCTTAATGTTTTGAAATTAATTTGAATTCAATGTTCTATCTACCTTTTCTATTCATAAATATTGTTTTAGTAATGGCTTTAAATTGTATGTAACTAATGAGTAGAGAATGAGAAGTATCAGAGAGAACACAGTTGGAGAGGTGTTCATTTCTAGACACACATGGATCTCATTCCAACTTTTAAATGTGCAAATATAACTTTAGTTTAAAGGCAAGAGGCAAATAGAGAAATGAAGAAAAGAAGAAACTAGCTGGGTGACCTGGTCACTCCTTTTCAGCCCATGAGATATTAACTGGAGGGATCAAAATGTTTAAAATTTAATAAATAGATACCTGGTCTACTATGCTAAGCAAAAAAAAAAAAATGGTACTGGGAATTGAACCCAAGGGCATTCTATGTCCAAGCTATACTCCCAGCCCTTTTTATTTTTCATTTTGAAACAGGGTCTCCCTAAGTTGCTGAGGCTGGCCACGTACTAAAATTGTAGGCATGCACCACTATGCCCGGTAAAGCAAAATTTACATGGCATTTAAAATTTTTTATTTATTTGTTTGTTTGTTTATTTATTTGGGTGCTGGGGATTGAACCCAGAAGCATTCTACCTCTGAGCTACACCCCCAGCCCTATTTTTTATTTTTGTTTTGAAACAGGGTCTCACTAGGTTGATGAAAGTCTCAGTACTTGCTGAGGAACCTGTGATCCTCATGTCTCAGCCTTCCAAGTACTGGGATTACAGGAGTATGCCACCACGCCTGGCTTACATGTGATTTTAAAAAGAGCTTTCTTTAAAACATTGTTCTATAATTTATTACAATGGGCACTTGTGGCCCAGTAGGGTTGGTTGCCTGTTTCCCAGCATACTGACAGTGAATTGGGTGTAACCAAGCCAGCAGCACTGTCATGCCCTTAACCCTGCGTCACCATCCCACCCCTGCCCAGGGGTAAAGACTGCTGAGTGGGATACCTTCTTGGTTCTCAACTCTGACTGCACCTCGTAACCACTTGGGGAGCTATTTAAAAATACTTCTGCAGCAGGGCCCCACCTCAGACCAATTAAAACACACTGTGTATGGGGGGGGGGTCGAGGTCAGCTGATCTTTCCTGCAGCCTTGGTTAATGCCACTCCAGAAGTAGCTGTGGAAGCTTCTGAGGAGTCCGGTGAAGCAGCCCAGCGTTTCCTGCAGAGATCATGGCTACACACCAACCAATTCTAAGAAGACTCCTCCACAGAAACGCTGTAAGGCATTTACCCTGGCCACAGTGCCTTTCAAGTTTCCTGTCTTTGTCATGTTGTAAGAACCTAGTTGCTGGCCTGAAGCACTGGCCGAGGTGGGGAGGGACTGCAGGGCTGACCTGCTCTCAGCTGCCTAGGCCCTGGGCTTTCCTGCTGGGTGCTGTCCCTGGCACTAAGGCTCATCTCATGCTTTGTTGGCCGCTTCTGTGATGATATTCCAGCCTTTGGTACCTAGAGTCCATGTTAAGTCAAAGAAAATTAGAGGGGAATGAACTTAGTTTTGAAGAGCAGAAGGCAGATACTGTGCAAATATATAAGCCAGTGGGTCAAGGAATACATACGCTAGTAACTTGGAGAAATATTACAAAACAGGTCGGATGTTACCTAGGTTAGGGAGGAAGACATGCAATATTAATTGTGTGGAAAAGAGGAGAATTTATGTTTCAGCCAAGTTTGATACTCCTGATGGCTTTAGGCAGTACCACAGAAACTGCCTTAGTAAATGTTGAATCACAATGAGAAAACCATTTCCTTTTTAGTTCTTAAATCCTTCTGATCACACCAAGATAAAAACCTCAGTTTGGTGTAAGTCTTAAACACCTTTCTGGCCCTTGATAATACCTCTTTTTAGCAAAGAATTTAGGGAACAATGGTAACCAGTGAGAATTTAAGAACACAGCTCAGATTTCATTTGTGTTTATTTATATAGTATCTTTTATTCATGGCAAGCAATAATGTTCTGCAATTTGTAGTTGTGATTTAAAACTTCTTTATAAATTACATTTGTTTGAGAGAATGTGAGTTGATTTAAAGAGATAATAAAACAGGTAGTGCACATATATAACAAAAATTCTGAAGGGGATATGTTACTTTAGTTAAAAATTATTCCACCTTTTTTAGAGATGAGCATGTTTTTTAAGCAGATCTTCGGGCAAATGTAAGGATTGTGCCTAATTTTTAAAACTAAGTAATCAATACTTTAAATCTAAATGCACCTTTGGTTTATTTTGCACACCTATCTCTAACTTTGTTTTCAAATGGAATGTCAAATTTAAACATTTGGGTAATTATCTATAATAATAACTTCCACTCGCTTTTAGTATTCACATGGGAACTAGGGACTTTTTTTTTTAACTGCAAAATAGGTTTTCTAAAGGTAAATAGCTATTCAGTTAAGTAAGTTGGGAGAATTTTATCTGGTTCAAACCTATGTTGTCAACTTACAGATTAGGTAATTTTGTCCTCAGTTGATCTAATGTTCTATACAGTGTGCTTTTAAGTAGTACATTTTTGGCTGACTTTCCTTGCTTGATTGTTTTCCAGCAGTAACAGCTGATGCTACTATGAAGATGAGGGGAGCTGATTTAGATTATGCTTCTGTGTACAATGTGCATCTACTGAGAATAAATTAAAATATCAGAAAGAAAGAATGAAGTAAATATAACCACCTTCAGAAAATTTAGTGAAAATAGAAAAACTGCCCATAATCCTACCACTTAGACACTATTACTGGTATGATTGGATGTATTTCATTCCATCATTGTGTTTTTGGGGGTACTGGGGATTGAACCTGGGGTGTTCTACCTCTGAGCTACACCCCCAACCCCATTTTATTTTTTACTTTGAAACAAGGTCTTGCTAAGTTGCTGAGGGTCTCACTTAGTTGCTGTGGCTGGCCTTGAACTTGCTACCTTCCTTTCTCAGCCTCCCAGGTACTAGGATTACAGGCGCCTGCCACCACACCTGGCTGTGTAACTTTTAAATATAATTTCTACCTTACTGAGAAATTGCAAAATGAGAATTCCAGTATGCTCTTCACCAGATTTACCAGTTATTAATGTTTTTCTCCTCATTTGCTTCATCATTTTCATTCTTTCTCCATTTCTCTATGTAATTTTTTCTGAGAGTGGGTTTTATTTATCATGTTCCCTATGACAAAATATTTCAGTATGTTTCCAAAATAAGGATAGTCTCTTATATAATCACAGCACAATGATCAAATTTAAGAAATTCAACATTAAGCCGGGCATGGTGGCGCACGCTTGTAATCCCAGTACTTGGGAGGTTGAGCCAGGAGGATCGCAAGTTCATGGCCAGCCTCAGATACTTAGTGAGGCCCTCCGCAACTTAGTGAAACCCTGTTTCAAAATAAAGAATAAAAAAGGGCTGGGGGTGTAACTCAGAGGTAGAATGCCCCTGTGTTCAATCCCCAGTACCACAAAAAAAAGAAATTCAAAATTGATACAAATCTGTTATCTAATCTACAGTTCATATTACAGTTCCCCCAATTATCTCAATAATGTCCTTTTTACCTTTTTTTCACAGTCTGGGATCCAATTCAGGATCACATATTGCATCTAGTGGTAATGTCGCTTTTGTCTCCTTCAATGTGAACAATTCTTTTGCCTTTCTTTACCTTTTATGGTATTGATATTTTTGAAAATTTAAGGCAATTATGTTATAAAATATCCCTCAACTTGAGTCTGTCTGATGTTTTCCCGTGATTAATGATTTATCATGTAGCTATAAATATTGAAACATCATAAATATTTCTTCATGTTGTTCAGCAGTATTAGTTTTCAATTTAATTATTTCATAATATAATGGAGGTAGATTAATATTATAATGGATAACTTCAGGCATATAGCCTTTTCCATGTTTGAATTATTTTCTTAAAACAAAAGTTCCAGAAATGGGTCAATCAATATGGGAATCCTGACAAGTGTATAATATAAATTTCCAAATTGCTTTCCAAAGAGATTATTCTACTTGATATTCTCACTTGCTACAGCTGAGAGAGCCAGTTTCATGATGACCTCAAAAGTTTTAGTACTGACCACTTAGATTTTTCTCCCATTCGTTTCATAATCATTCAAAATACCCTTTTGTAAGCTGGAATGTAATTCAATGGTAGAGCACTTGCACTTGCCTAGCATGCAAGAGGCCCTAAGTTTGATCCCCAGTGCTATAAAAACAAGTGTATTATATTTTTTGCCTTTTCAGTTAGGAGTAAAAATTTCTTTCTTGGAATTTTCCAGTATTAGCTGCTTTTGACTTGACAAAGCTCTGGGTATTTATAAGTTAATATGTCCTATATTCTGATCCACTTCCCTCAGAATAAGTTGAAACTGCTTCATATTCCTGGGCTTCTGTTGTCTGCCCATGCTCACCTTTCCAGCGTGACCGCTCTCTTTCCAGATGGCTTCTCCTCCAGTGTTATCCTCCATTTAAACCAACCGCTGTTCACTGAAGATGAGTTCTTTCTTGCCTCTGGGTCTTTGATACTGCAGAGGAGGAAAAATAATTGTCTCTATATCCTTTACGGTTTGTAGCTGGGACAGATCCTTGCAACAAAAGACAGATTAACGCAAGAAAAACAAGAGTATATGAACATGTCCATTTCCTGTGTACTTGGGAGATACCTAGGACATGAGCAGTAAATTCTCAAACAGCTGGCTTTGGATTCAGGCTTATACAGCATCTTCAACAAAGAATAACACATTTTTAGAGAAGTGACGAGACCAGGAAAAGGACTTTGAGTCTCTAGGGATGGTGAATTGTGAGAAGGCAAGTAAGTGGGATTTTACTGTGTATGGTTCTCTGGTGTAGTCTCCAGGTAGATAAGGGACTAATGCTGTCTTTGATGGCTACCCTTTGTCCTTCCTGGTAGGAAGGGGAGGAAGGACACCTCTGCCTTTGTAAAGTTATGTTCTGCTTTTAGGTTAAATTGGTTGAGGAGAGTAACTTTCCCTGTATCTGCTTTTCAATTGCCTTCAACTCAAAATGATCCTTATGCCAAAGTGGTGTATTTAGGGATGGCATAGCCAAGTCTCCTAAACACAAACTTTTACTCTGTCCCTAATCCTCTTCTTCCTCTTCCTCTGTCATCTTTGGCACCAAATCAGGCTGACATCAGACTCAGGTTTCAGATTAGATGTCTCTCATTTTGTCATGATACCCATCACTCCCCTATCCCAAAAGTCTAAGGTTGTTGCCCTCCTACGCATTTGTATAGCATCCTGTACTTACCCTGTCTACCACCCCATACTGTGATGATAATTTACCCATCTCTACTTATCCACATCCTCTTTTTATTTTCTTAGTGGTACTGGGAATTGAACCAGGGGCATTCTACCTCAGAGCTACACCCCCAACCCTTTTAATTTTTGTTTTGAAGCAGAATAAGAGCCTCACTAAGTTGCCAAAGCTGTCCTTGAACCTGACATCCTCTTGCTTCAACCTCCCATGTACTGGGATTACAGAAGTGCACCACCACACCTGGCATTATCCCTATCCTTTTGCCCTGACGTACTTGGCACGGGGCTCAATAGATTTGCTGACTTAATAAATTAAAAAACAGGTCTTAAAACATAGAGGTACATATCAAGGAAATCTTTTGCCTTTTAGGGTCCCCTTTTGTCTTCTCTGGTAGACAAAATTTATTTCCAGGGCAATGACAATTTCTCAATGTATATGATGTTCTTACTGCCTCTGCTGTTATTCTTCTCTGCATTACTCTTAGGACAGTGAAGGTTTGCAGCAAGCAGCTAAACAGTTCACTGATTGTGGGGTAAAAGTAAAGGTGGACGGGAATTGGAGTCATAGAAAATAAGAGATGGTGGTAAAAGTCAAATTTAAAGCTCTGAGAACCTGTTACCATACATGTGCCCATCTGCTAAACTTTCTAGAACATCGCAATCCAATATGGTAGCCACTAGGCACATATGGCTACTAAAATTAAATGAAAAATTCAGCTTCTCAGTCACATTAGCCATATTTCAAGTGCCCAGTAGCTACATATGGTTAGTGTGAATATAAAATGTGTGAATAATATAAATTATTAGATAGTGTGAGCCGGGCGTGGTGGCGCACGCTTGTAATCCCAGTACTTGGGAGGCTGAGACCGGAGGATCTGGGTTCGCAGCCAGCCTCAGCTGCTTAGGGAGGCCTCCACAACTCAGTGAGACCCTGTTTTAAAATAAAGAATAAAAAATAGGGCTGGGGGTGTAGCTCGGAGGTACAATGCCTCTGGGTTCAATCCCCAGTACCATAAATAAATAAATAAATAAAATAAATAGTGTGAATATGAAGTATTTCTATCATTGCAGAAAGTTATTGGATAGCACTAGTTTAGAACATAAGAGTTTCAACATGGTGCTGAATTCCTTGCAGATGTAATGCGCATTAAAATGCCTGGAGTCCAATTCTACTAATCATTCTGTAGGCACACTTTTGATTAGGGAACCAAGTCACAACCACAGGAAGATTTACTTGGTTAAATTTTGGCTCTTGGTTTTTCCTATAGTCATTATTAATTCAGTATATTAGATTGTTCACATTAACTTCCGGTATCCAACTATTTTGATACAAGCAACCACATGTTGACACATTTTTCTTGCAATTAATTTGATTGTGTATAGTAGGTGAGGTAGTATCTTCATGAACAGGTGGCTTGTTTAGAAACTTTTGAAAATACAGTCACTTAAATAAGTACATGTAGGATTGGGCATGTAGCTCTGCAGTACAGCACTTGCCTAGCATGTGTAAGACCCTCAGTTCAATCCCCAGCACCTTACACACGTGCATTTTCAACTTACAAGGCTGAGGGTATAGCTCAGTGGTAGACTGCATGTTTACCATGCACAAGGCCCTGGGTTCAATCCCAACACACACATGGACATACCAAAAAAAAAAAAAGGGTCCAAAGGGGGGGGGGAAATAACCTCTTTCACTTATACAAGTGTTTCAGGATCCAGACCCTAGGCAACAGTGATGAACAAGACAGCTCTGCCTGGTGGAGCTGATAGTCAGTGAGTAAGATAAGAAACAAATAAACCAGGTGTGGTGGTGCATGCCTATAACCCCAGTACTTGAGAGGCTGAGACAGGAGATTCACAGGTTTATGACCAGCCTCAGCAATTTAGTGAGGCCCTTCACAACTTAGTGAGACCCTGTTTCAAACTAAAAAATAAAATAGCGCTAGGGGTATAGTTCAGAGGTAGAATGCCCTGGGTTCAATCCCCAGTACCACAAAAAGAAAAAAAGAAGAGAGAAAGATGTAAACAAATACTACAAGGTTTCATCTGTAAGGTTGAATAAAAAAGAATACCTGACAAAAGTGAGAAAATCATTGATGGGCACTGGCCTGTATAAATAAATTTTGGAGGAAATGATAATAAATACTTATACTATATTATATTATACATTATGTTATCATATATATTATATTTTATATGAAAATATTTAGCAAAAGTAACAGCTTATAGGAGCTGTTCTATAGTAACCTACACAAAAGATACCTGCAACTGAAAGTTTTTGAAAAGGTGAAGAAACAAAATATAAATATAACATCTTTGCAGAGAAAACCAGCCATTGTCTATAAGGTTTCGCCACTCTGTTCCCCTGCAGGACGCTCCTGTCATTTATCCTAATGGGGGTATTGCAATGTTCTGCTAGTGGTGACACATTTCTCCTATCTCCCTTGGGAAAACTACTACAAGTAAAAAACAAATAGGTGTCAACCATGGTGAAATCCAAATCCCCCATCCTGGCGATGCAGCTGATTTTCTTGTTCTCTTTCTGTGGTCTTTGTCTAATCAGCCACTCGGCATGTGGGCACTTAGATTGGAAACTGACTTTCTCACATAGTGACCCCCCCCTTAGCTAACTCTGGAATTCTTTTCATCTGAAATCCTGAGACTTCAAACTCAGAAATCATGTCTGAAGCCAAAATAACAAAGGAAGCGTAGCACAAAGGCAGACTCTCATCTTCCTTATGTGGTGCCACTTGCAAAACAGAGGGAAGGATGTGGAAATGAGCTTGCTTTCTTCTGTGGGGGTGAATTGTGCTTTGAAGATTCTGCAGCTGCCAAAGCACCAGAATGTCCTTGTTGAGGCTATTACCTCTCAAAACACTTGAGGGTCTGGGGGCTACGTCACAGATACTTAATGAAGAGGAAAATGTAAGTCAATAACTGCATAACTTGGGTCTTCTCTATACCCCTCTCCTAATTATTTGTACCCTTCAGGCACAGGTGACTTGGGCATAAATAACTTACTCAGTTTACAGTTACTATGTGGCTGTACAAAGCAGTACTTAGAATCATGTGGTATTTGAAGAACAACAGTATTTTATAACCTTCATGGTGAATACAGGCTGATCAGGAATCCAGGCATTTTTGTATGCAATGAGGATAAGCACTTGGATGCAGAAATGGTGTACTGAATAGTGAAGGTTCTTGACTTAACCAATTGACTTGATGGTTTAAAAAAAGGGGGTTCTTCTACTCACATATGGCCAGGAATTAGGCTACTAGTTTGGGGACCACTTTTCAAGGGTCACTCTACCCTGACTGTTTTACTACCTACCGCCCCAAATGAAACCTTCTGGTGATGAGCAGAGATATCAAAAAACAACAGTATGAGACATCAATCTGCTCTCAAGTACCAGTGGGATGCAGGTGATTTCAGATGCTACCCTAGACAGTGAGTAGATCCACTACCGAAAGATTGATGTTTGGAGCCTGTTGAACTTTAATGTCAATCATCATATATCCAGAAATGTATATGCCAAGATGCTCTCTTGTCCTGAAACAAAAAGATGAACCTCGTGCTCGTTTTCTGTTGCTGCTATAGCAAACAACGACAATGCTAGCAGCTTAAAACAACACAAATTCATCACTCCACAGTTTCATAGGTCACACAGCTGACAAATCAAGGTGTCAGCAGGGTTGCGATCCTTTCTGGAGGCTCTAGGCTAGAATTCTTTTCCACCTGCTAGAGGCTTCCTGCATTCCCTGGCTGGTGGCTCCCTTTCTCCATCTTCAAAACCAGCACGAGAACTTTGAGTCCCTTTCACGCTGCCCTGTCTCTGGTGTTCTGCAGCTGAGAATGACTCTGCTTTTAAGGATGAAGTCTGCCTGTAAAACCCAGAATAATCTCCCTATCTCAGGATCCTTAACCCTAATCATAGCAGCAAAGTCCCTTTTTTTTTTTTCGGTACTGGGGATTGAACCCAGGGGCTTCTACCTCCGAGCTACACCCCAGCCCTCCAGTCCTATTTTTTTTATTCCTTGTTTTGAAACAGGGTCTCACTACATTGCAGAGGGCCTCACTAAGTAGCTGAGGCTGGCTGCGAACCTGCTATCCTCCTATCTCAGCCTCCCACGTACTGGGATTACAAGTGTGTGCCACAAGGCCCAGCTCCAGCAAAGTCCCTTTGACTGTGTAAAGTAACAGTCACAGGTTCTGGAGATTAAGATATGGGCATCTTCCTGCCACAGGCCTCTACACAGAAGTGTGCCAAGCTTAGGGCCCACACCACAGTATGATCTAGTGCTCCCATTTTACCAAGCACAGATAATTGAGTTTGTGGATTACTGATGTCTGTTCTCATCAGCTGTCATAATTCAGAGATTTACATTCCAAATCATAGTCTGATAGAAGCCTCTTGCTTCAATGTCAAGATTTGGCCTTTCTCTCAGCATTCCACGTTGGAATTCAGCATTCCAAGTCTGTACATGTGTTGGGAGACTCATGATGCATAGTCCTAAGGGAATAGGAGTTTATGATATTAAGTTTATACTCTGCGCCAAGTGCTTTACATATTTCCCAGCATTTGATTTTCCTCACTCCTACTCTTGTACTCCTTGCATAATAGCATTTTTATACAGAATAACTCCTCCTGTGGAAATTACCAACATACCTGCAAGGCAAGAGGTGGTGGTCAAGGGCTCAGGCTCTGGAATCAGAGACACCTGGCATGCTGAACAGTCTGTTTCTCCTCTAGACCCACGCTCTGCCTTCACTGTCCTGCTTCTTGCCTGGGAGACTCACTTTCATGGACTGTGTTCGCCAGGCTCCTTTGCCCTCTACCTTCCGGTTACATTTGGTCAATAGGAGATACCAGCAAGAGATCAGAAGGTGTGATGATTAATTGCTCAAGCAATCTATTCTGTCACTACCTCTCCCTTTGGGCTATACTTTGGCAGTACCTGCTCTTTCCTGTACCCAAGGCTGCGACATCTGTGGGCATCTCCTCTCCAGAAGCTACAGGTCTTTCCTGATTCCATTAAGTATTTTTCTCCTTCCCCCTGGAGGCCTATGTGATATGAGGCCCACTGTTGCTGGCTCTTGGTACTTCACCTCCCCTTGCTTAATGCTACTTATCCCTGCCTACACCTCGATAAATACTTCCTTCATTGAATTCTCCTCAATACCTTGTTTACATGTGCCAACTGTTCCTTGCCAGGGTCCTATCTGATACACCCAGATGGGCCAACATCTTGTGATCATGGATAAGTCATTTATCTTCTTTGAACCTCAATATTCTCATATGTGAAATGGAGATAAAGATGGCTACCTCAGGGGGTGGTTGGTAGGACTAAATTATTTAATTCATGTACAGTTTAACAGTGTTTGGCACACAGTAAACACTTAAAGGGATTTTTTGCCAAAATGAAGGAAATGAATTCTCTGAGAATTGATAGCTCCATCTGGATACAAATGTTCCACCGAGTCATTTCGTAAAATGTACTTATTGCTCCAACGAGAAAGAGTTATTTTGAGCAACGATTAAAATAAGATCTTTAAAGGTACCAATAACTAATTGTTAATGATGTAGCTAAAGCTACCCAAACAGTTCTCACCTACTGAGGGATGTTCCAGTGCAAGCATCTTTAACTTATTCTTTGATGCAATTTTCCAATATGATATTGAAACTCTGCTTTCTAGTTTTCTGGATATAGAATAATTTAAAGAAGGTTAGCATAGAATTTTTGACAGTAGAATAGGTAATATTTTTGGAAATACAAGTCTGTCTATAAATCTACTCAGACATTCTAATTGCTTCTCATCACAAAGAGTTTACACAATGATCTCCTTACAGATATAAGAATTTCATAGTGGAATTTTGAAAAGGGCATTCAGTCTTTAAAAGGGGATGCTTATCATGGATTCAGGAAAAAGATGAAATTACAAAAAACTACAGGAAGTCTTTCAGTATTTTGATTTGTGAAGATCCACATTGAGAGAGAAAGAGAAGAGAGAGAAGAGAGAGAAGAGAGAGGAAAGAGAGGAGAGAGAGAAAGCGATTTGGTATCAGAACTCCCAATGTCACCTTTCAGATAGCAGATGGGAGCATTGTTGTCATTGGTTTAAGGCTCTTCCTTGAAAAATTCCTTTCAGAGGGAAGAGGAGGCTCTGAGGGTATGATCTGTAAGAAGACTGAGCTTCTCTGCATGAAGAATAACAGAAATGTGGTGGTGAGGTAAAGCAGAGAAGGGGAGAGAAAAGGCATAGATGAGTAATACGACAGGAAAGCAAGCCATGACAGGTGGTAGAGCCATGTATATGCATAATGATATGCATATACATATATGTGTATGTTTCTAAGTTATTCACCTTGCTGTGATTTAACTGCTGTTTCTCCCAATCTTTAATGACATCTGCCACACATCCAAATTCCTTATCTGGGTGATTTTCTCAAGAAGGAAAGGGAATTATAATTCATATCTGGGTCAGTACATAGCAGAGAAAAAAGAACAAGAGAGAGGGTTGGGGGGTGTTATAGTTTGGATCTGGAATTTCCTCCAAAGGCTCATGTGTTGAAGACTTGGTCCCCAGATGATGGTGCTACCAGGAGTTGTTGGAACCTTGAGGAAGTGGGGCCTAATGGGAGGGAGTAGGTCATTGGGAGGGGGCGTGTTCTTGAAGGTATATTGGGACCCTGGCCCCTTCCTGTTTCTCTGTGCTTCTGAGCCATGATGAGGTGAGCAGCTTTGCTCCACCATGCTTCCCCTACCATGACGTTCTAACTCGCCACAGGCCCAAAGCAATAGGGCTAACCAACTGTGGACTGAAACCTCTAAAATCATGAGTCAAAATAAATCTAGCCTCTCTTTAAGTTGTTCATCTCAGGTATTTCGTCACAGCAACGGAAAGTAGGAATTAACTATTATCAGGAGGGTGTGAGCATTAATTTTAGGTATCACCTTGACTGGATAAAGGGATACCCAGATAGTGTGGGCAGAAACAGTCCAATTGACTGAGGACCTCAATATAACAAACATGCAGAGGTTCAGGTTCTCAGACCTTTGGCTTCAGACAGAGAATATACCATCAGGTCTCCTGATTCTGAGGCCTTCAGACTTGGACTAAGTCACTCTACCAGTTTTTCTGGTTCCCCAGCTTGCAGATGCTGTATTATGGAATATTTCAGCCTCCATGGTTGCATGAGCCAATTCCCTAGTAAATCATCCAACTATCTATCTTCTATCATCTATCATCTATCTATGATCTATCTATCTATCTATCTGTCTATCTATCTATCATCTATCATCATCATCATCATCATCATCATCATCATCATCATCTGTATATCATCTATCTAGCTATCATCTATCATCATCATCATTATTATTATTATTATTATTATCTATCTAAATATCTATCTATCTATCATCTATCTCCATCCATCCATCCAGCCAGCCAGCCATCCATCCATCCCATTGGTTCTCTCTTTCTCTCTGCAGAACCCTGACTAATACAGAGGATCAGAAAAAAGTTATCTAAGAGGTCAGCAAAAGTGGGAGGAGATATATCCATAGAAACATGGGCTCTAAGAACTTTGCGAAAATATCAGGGAGAGATACTTCCCACAAGACAGATGACAGAGACTGAAGCCAACTTTTTTTGAAATCTGAAAGGGCAGGATGACCTCAGCTCATATGTGTATTATGATATATCAGGCATCCAAGTGAAAAAATAAAAGTACAAAACTAGAGTTACTGCTGTCAATCTGATAGGATTCGTATTACTGGTATTTTCCTGATCTCATAGTTTGATAGTTCTTGTTGAATCTATACTAAAAACAGTATTTAGTATCAATTCTATTAAATGACTACTCAACTTTCTTCCTTGATAAAGGATAACCATTGCCAGGCATGATGGCACATGCCTGTAATCCTAGTACTTGTGAGGCTGAGACAGTCTCAGCAGCTTAGTGAGACCCTGTTTCAAAATTAAAAATAAAATAGGGCTGGGTGTAGCTCAGAGGTGGAGTGCCCCTGGGTTCAATCCTCAGTAACACACACACACACACACACACACACACACACACACACACTATAGCCATTACTGAAACACTGTATCAAGTGCTGAGAAAATACAGTTCATGACATTAGATGTACCCACATGAGGACTTTAAATTTTTTTGAATTCCAAATCTATGCTGACACATTAAATGACTATAAACCACTGCTTTATCCCATGACATCTCACCTTTTAGGGATTAACTATTAAATACTATAAGCATCAAAGCTTACTATACAAGGGCACTGTTTTCAATAAAATAAGCTATATGTCCACCATGTGCATATATACATATACCATATACATATGTCTACCATATACACATATAAATACATATACATATATGCCATATATGTATTCCATATATATTGTATACATATATATTTTATATTCCATATATATTTTATATTGTATATACCATACATATATTGTATATTGTATATTATATATTCCATACATATATTATATACACATATATTGTATATTCCATACATATATGTTCCATATATACATATACATATATTGTATATTCCATACATATATATTGTATTCCACATATATAGATATATACATATATACATCTATGTTTTACAATGATTTCCAAACGTATGTAGACTGTATTGATTACAACAGTAGTTAAACTTCCAGGTTTGCAATGATCACAAGCCTGTTTGTGGACTTTTTACAAGGCTTGGGATTTTGCTCAATATTTAGGGCTTCACACTTTCCACCAAGCCCAGAAAAGCCATATATAACACTGATGTTCTGAGCCATTCCAATCAAGGACCTCAGATTCTGTTAGGTCACCTCCAGTAGATGTGTTTATGTTGGAAGGCCTTCTATATTCAGCTCAGATGGTTTAAAGGATATAAATAATCAAAATGACCTATTAGTATAGGAACTGATCGAGGAATTTAGCAGTGCTTTCCAATATAATAAAGGCCTTCAATGGTGAGAGTAATTTTAATTGTTGTTCATCATATTCCCTTGACTTCATTATATAAAAATCAACTTACAGATTAATTACCTTCTTTCCTGCAAGCCAGTGTGTCCAGAGACTTTATGGATACGTTAAGAGACAAAGTAGGTAAATCCAATTATATATATGTCCAATAACCTGCATGTGATAGCTAATTTTATTTTAGCTAGGACATAATGTCCAAATATTTGGTCAAAGAATATTCTGGATGTTTCTGTGAAGGTAATTTTTGGATGAGGTTACCATTTAAATTGGTGGCTATTAAATAAAGTAGATCCCTCTCCATAAATTGGCAGGGCCTCGTTTAATAAAGCAAAGGCCTTAACAAAACAAAGACTGACCATCCCTGAGCAAGAAGATACTCTGCCAGCAGACAGCCTTTGGATTCAAACTATAGTTCTTCTCTGAGGCTTCAGCCTGCCAGACTACACTGCAGATTTTAGAGTCACCGTGCCTCTACAACCAAGTAAGCCAATTGTTTAAAATAAATCTCTCTCTACATACACACATTCTGTTGGATCTGTTTCTCTAGACTAAACTCTTCCGAAGCCATTTTTATATTTTACAAGAAAGAGACACAACAAAAACTCTTGTTCAAGAGGCTGAGGATGTAGCTCAGTGGCAGAGTGCTTGCCTAACATGCACAAGGTCCTGGGTTCATTCCCAAACACACACACACACACACACACACACACACACACGCCACTCTCAGTCAAGAATTCACATTTATTCTGAATTATCCTAGAGAAAAATGTTGTAGACTGATTTTGAAAATACTCCAAGTAATTCTACTTTCAGTTCAATCTCCTGAAGCGAAAGTTGTAGCTTTTGCAATAGGCAGCATTTATGCAACAAATATTTTTTATACCTATTCTGTGCAAAGCACTGTTCTTAGTGCTGAGGATAACGTGGTGAATAAAAGAGACAAAAGAGCTCTCTTCTTATGGAGTTTATATCCCAGTGGAAAGAGACAGACAGCAAACAAATTTATAATAGTCAAATGGTGAGAAGTGCTAAGATTAAAACTAAAGCAGGCACCCCACTTTAGGATGGAAAATAATGAGATGGATTTGTGCAAATTTATATAGAGTGTTTGGAGTAAGTGACATTTGAGTGGAGACTTAATGAGAGAGTCATGCAGATTTATGAATGGGAAGGTTTCCAGGAACCAGGTGCAACAAGGGCAAGAAGGTGAGAAAGGCAGTGTGTCTGGAGGGAGAGTGGTGGGAGATGAAGCCAGAGAAACTCCCAGGACTGGACCTGAGGCTGTGAGGATCAGAGAAAAGGAAGGATTTTGTTCTGGATGAGATGGAAAGCAAATAGTGTGTTTTGAACAGAAGATTTACATTATTTAACTTAAGCTTTAGTAGGCTACCTTAGAATACTCTGAAGCTGTGTGTGTGTGTGTGTGTGTGTGTGTGTGTGTGTGTGTCTGTGTGTTGTGATGGTGCAGGGGTTAGAAAGAGAAACTTCTGGAAGAGAGAGTAGTTGGAGGTTCTCTCTACTGGGAGGTAGGAAAAATCCTATTAGGAAATGAGGGTAGTGGGAACAGTAGATGTATTTCCTTTTTTTTTTTTTTTTGTACCAGGGATTGAACCCAGAGGCATTCTACCTCTGAGCTACACCTCCAGCCCTATTTTATTTTTATTTTGAAACAGGGTCTCGCTAGGTTAATGAGAGTCTCACTATTTGCTGAGGCTGTCCTCAAACCTGCAGTCCTCCTGTCTCAGCCTCCCAAGTACTGGGATTACAGGTATGTGGTACCACACCCAGTGTCCTTTCTTTCTTTCTTTCTTTCTTTCTTTCTTTCTTTCTTTCTTTCTTTCTTTCTTTCTTTCTTCTTTCTTTCTTTCTTTTCTTTCTCTCTCTCTCTCTCTCTCTCTCTCTTTCTTTTTTTCTCTTTCTTTCTTTCTGTACTAGGAATGGGACCCAGGAGCATTCTACCTCCGATCTACATCCCTAGCCCTTTTTATTTTGAAATGGGGTCTCATTAAGTTGTTGAGGGTCTCCCTTAGTTACCTTGTATTTGCCTTGAACCTGCAATCCTCCTGTCTTAGCTTCCCAAGTACTGGGATTGCAGGCATGAACCACCATGCCTGGCAGATAAGAACTTACGAATAAATCCGTGTTCTATGTGTTGCATTGGTTCCTGTTAGGCCTTCCTTCTTCTCAAAGTAATATCTAATCCCCAAGGGGGTTAAGAACACTTGCTCTAGAGTTATTATCAAGTGTTGACTTTTTAAATCCATTCCTTCTGACAACCTGCAAAGCGAATAAAACAAACAGCTCTTGAGGACCCACCATAGGCCTGGGACTCATCTGTCAGATCTACAATGTAAAAGATGCAATAATCTCTTCCTGCCATAATTGCTGAAGGTGAATTTCCTAAAATTCTATTATTTAAAAAAAAATTTTTGTGGTACTGGAGACAACTCAGAGAACTTCTACCTCTGAGCTATACCCTCAGCCCATTTTTTATTTTTTGTTTTGAAGCAGGTTCTCACTAGGTTGCTGAGAGTCTCACGAAGTTGCTGAGGCTGGTCTTGAACCTGCAATCCTTTTGCCTCAGCCTCCCAAGTATTGAGATTACAGGCATGTGCTACCAAGCTCTGATAATTTCCTAAAATCCTTTTAACCACTAGTGTCATTTTGAAACATCCTTTCAAAGGTATTCTACATGATGATTATAAAATATCATTAAGGAGTAATCTTTTGGTATGCCAGAGGGTGGTTTAAGGTCTAATGCCAATAGTTTTGTTTCTTGGAAGATTTTTTTTCCCTTTCCTTTTGGATTTCTATATTGTTATCTGGGCTTTTCCTTTTCAATACTGGTCTCACTAGAAAAAGGTTGGAGAAACAGAGAAGATGAAGGGAACTAACATTCAATATTTGGTAAGTACTTCCCAGAGGTTATTTACATTTTAAAAGAATGTTCTGAGATAGATCTTTGAATCTCCATTTTGCAAATTAGGAAACTAGTATAATAAAAGTAGCTCTAAAGCACTTGGCATCATAGAGAGTTGTTAATTAATTATAGTGCTTCAGAAAATTTTGGAACTAAAACACTGCCGAATTTTACTGCAACATGCCATAAGCCTTCTTGTGTAGAAATTCTACCCACTGTGTCTTGGCTTGGCATCCTGGCTCTCAGATGGTCTCATTCTACCAGCCCGACTTAATCAAGGTCATTGAAAGCCATTCCTGTCTCACCAGGTGTAAGCAGCTGTTCCAGATTGGTGTTATCAGCAAATTTATTGAACTTGCTCTCACCTCCATCACCTGTGGGTAACTCTGGCCCACAATCAGCCCTTATGGATGGACACCACTTGATAAATGTCCTCAGGATGACAAGAAGTCACTGATAGCTACTCTTTGATTGCAGCTCCTCAGCCACCTGACAGCACTGTGATTCAAGCTATGAGTCACCAGCATGTTGAAAAGAAATGTCATGTGAAATGGTATCAAAAGCCTTACTGAAGTCTGGATATATCATATCTATTGCTTCCTCTTCATCAGTGTGCTAAAGAAAGAAATTAAACCTACTTGCCTGGTTTTCCTCTCAAGGTATGTTGGTAACTACTCAACGGCTCTTATTTTCTGAAGTTGTTCATCAATGGATCATTTGTATCTTCCCACAAATTGAGATGTTTGCATTTTAACCTACATGCATCCCTAACAATACCATATTCTAGAAACCTTCGCACACTTCTAGTTTTCTTTTCTTAGGTTCTGTTCTGAGAAGATGAGGTACAGGAACATGCCCTTGAAATCCAGGGAGTGGCGAAGATATTCTCTTTGTCCATGTACAAGTGATGTATTTAATCTCACTTCAAATAAATAACTACTGACCACTAGATAGACTGTCTTTTTATACCAGTTCTGAATCCAATATCTTAGTTCAAGAAGATCAGTAGCTTTGTGTGATGGGGAAGACTGAGTGTGTGAGTGTGTATGTGTAGGCTTGTGAAGGGTGTATAAAAGACATTTTCATGGGAAAATGAATTCTTTTCTACCACTATTATGTGTGTGTGTGTGTGTGTGTGTGTGTGTGTGTGTGTGTGTGTGTTAACTTTGATAAACTTGAATTTACAGGTTTGCTTCTTTGTGGTACTGGGGATTAAACCCAGGGGTGCTCCACCACTGAGCTCTAGCACTACATACCCAACCATTTTTATTTTTTATTTTGAAACAGGGTCTCAGTAAGTTGCCCAGGCAGGCATCAAACTTTCTATCCTCCTGCCTCAGCCTCCCAAGATGCTGGAATTACAGGTGTGTGCCACTGAGCCCTGCCGGATTTATAAGTCTCTTTCTTTTTTTTTTATCATACCCAGTAACAATTCATTGCTTTTCTCTGACATTACTTCCTGTATCTTTTACATCAACTCTTTTGAAATACTGTTTTGTTTTTGTACTAGGGATTAAACCCAGTAAGAGGTATTCTACCTCTGAACTTTTGTACCAACTCTTCTGAAATACTATTTTTTTTGTACAAGGAATTGATACTCAGTAAGAGGTATTCTACCTCTGAGCTACACTCTAAGCCCTATTTTATTTTTTATTTTGAAACAGGGTCTCACTAAGTTGGGGAGGGTCTCACAAAATTGCTGAGGCCAGACTATGATCCTCCTCCCTTAGCCTCCCAAGTAGTGGGATTGGAGGTGTGTGCCACTGCACCCAGCTGGAATGCTATTTAATGCCCTTGCATTGGTTTTGATGCTGAATCATCTTTCACATCTTTCATTTCCTATCATGCTGCCCTTACTTTTGGGATGGAGTTAAAGCAGGGCTGATAAAGGCAGAGCATTCCTCCTCCATGAACATGGCAGACATAAATAAAAAAGAAATGGCATGAAATACCTCAAAGTCATTGCCTTAGAATAGCTACTATTAAATACAGAAGATCAGTCATCAGAAGTTTTCCTCTGTCCAATTCAACAGAAGCAAAAAAAAAAAAAAAACCAAACCCCAAAACAAACAAACAAAAAACAATCAAACAGACCTAAATTACATTATAATGAGGTAGGATGAAATGGAATTTGACTGCCTCCTAGCAACCACCAACTGTATCTCCGTTATTTATGAGATTTAAAATGCATGGAAGTAGTTTAAGCTATCATATTCCTGAGTCTTGTGGGCTCGCTCTTTCACCAAATGGGCAATTGATGAGAGGGTACATATGGCTTTGAAAACCTAATTGAACACTTCAGGCTAAAATGAAATGAGAGAGAAATTTTTTCTCAGAAGAATATTTATTGCTTGAGTGAAATTTCTGTCTTTCAGCTAGGATAACTAACAAACTTCTTAGGATTCTAAAAAATATGTAATATAGCTTTATATTTTTTGTGTATGGTACTGGGGATTGAACCCAGTGGTCTTCTACCTCTAAGCTACACCCCCAGCCCTATTTTATTTTTATTTTGAAATAGGGTCTCACTAAGTTACTGCATGCTGGTCTCAAAACTGCAATCCTCCTGTCTCAGCCTTCCAAGTACTAGGATTGCAGGCATGCACCATTGCTCCTCGAATATCTTTATACTTTAAAAAGGAAACTTTTGTGATTTAAATGTTAGAATGTTAACATGGGCCCCTCTTAGGAATTTGTTTAATGGGATTCATTTTCCTCTCAGCCTGACACTATCATCTACATGCTTTTTACTCTTCTCTCCATCACAGCCAGCAAATGTCATAAATGTCCTATTCTCAGATTATTTTCCAGAAGAAAAAGCACAACCCACCTTATCTGATCATTTCAATCCCAACATCATATGAAAAATTCTATTTTTATATCTACTCATTACCTTCAAACTCTCTTTAGTGCAACTTTATCAATCTGGACAATAGAATCTCAATAATTTGTGCATCATAACTGTAGAATTTGAGATAATTAGGGTAGGGCTAGCCTAAAGGTGATCTGTTCAATATTTATGGGGAAATAAAATTGTTCATAATGATGATTAATGCAACTAATTTACCAATGAGTGCTATAACTTGGGATTAGTAAAATCTAAGCTCTTTGGTGGACTTTCAAAATATCCTCCACACCAGCCACGATTTACCTCTCCAGGTTTGTACATGCAGCCTCTGCCATAGTCAAAGCCAAAGAGCACCCTGTACTTCCCTTTCTCTATGCACTGTTTGTGTTCTTCTCTGTACTGGAAATGCCCTTTCTTTTTCCTCTGGTCCTATGTTTCAAAATTCTCTTCCTCCTTTAAAAGCCACTCTGAAACTTCACCAGTGTTACCAAGCCTTCTCCTTCTCCAAGATGAGTATGAGTTCTCTTCCAAGGTTTTGTGGCGCGGTGTTATGGTGGTATGTTGTTTTTCATGTGTGCTTGAGTCACTAACAGTGACTCCATACGGCCCAAACATCTATCTGCTTCAGTATGTAGTCATGCCTAACATTCATGTATTAATAAAAATATTTTGCCCTTAATTTCTTTCTTTTTGTTTATACCTTATCTTAATAGTGAGCTGTTATATTTTAGTTTTAAAATTATATATATATATATATATATATATAAGTACATTACATTATTTATGAATTTTTCAGAATAGTTAAGGAAGTATTACAATTTTTTGTGTAGAAAGTGTTTTGGCCCAACTTAGTGAGACCCTGTTTCAAAATAAAAGATAAAATAGGGCTGGGGGTGTAGCTCAGAGGTAGAACGCCTCTGGGTTCAATCTCTGGCACTACAAAAAGAAAAAAGAAAAAAATGTGTTGGGTGGCTGGATATGTAGCTCAGTAGTGGTAGAACACATGCTTAGCATGTTCAAGGACCTGGGTTTGATCCACAGCACCAGGAGAGAGAGAGTAAAGGTGAGTCTGTTGGGTCTGATATGGTAGAGAACATGCAGATTCTGGAAAGATCCTTTCCCCTTTTATCACAGGCATCCCAGGCCTGAGGTCTGACTCAGAAAAAAGGCAAGCAGAAAAGGTAATGGTGAAAAGCAGGCAGAGAACTTCAGTCAATACGGCTATATTAGGAAAACAAAGTGGGATGTAGCATCTTAGCCCTGTGTTGAGGGTGCTGACTGGAGCTTTGGGCTTAAATAGAGGAAGAACTGGGCAGGGGGAGAGGTGTGCATCATTAAGCAGTCGTGGTCGCACTGTGGTCTGGTTTATCCTTCTCTCAGTTCTGGTTCTGCTGGTGCCTCTGGAGAAGTCCTTATTGCTTAAGGGGCAACTTCCACTCACTGCTCAGGGTGTCTGTCTACCACACCTGTGATCCTGGAAGGAGCGATGACTAGAGATCTCTAGGTACCACTGCAGAGGCCTGGAACAGGATGCTGCAAATCAAGCCTCAGTCTTCAAGTGGGACAAGATAGATTAGGTAAATTTAAGGCTAATAAACTTTATATTACTAGTTTTTAGATGAACTCTTCTTCAATGACTAGCATGCCTATGTGCAAAGTTGAGCAGGGACCTGACTCAAAGAGTAAACTAATAAAGGAGACAGATACAAGCTGGCACAGTGGTGCATACCTGTAATCCCAGTACTTGGGAGGCTGAGATAGGAGGATCACAGGTTCAAGGCCAGCCTCAGCAACTTAGCAGGACCCTATTTCAAAACAAGAAATAAAATAAGGCTGGGGGCCTAGTTCAGTGGTAGAATGCCTTTGGGTTCAATCCCCAGTACCAAAAAAAAAAAAAGCAAACAAACAAAAAATGAAGGCAGAGATGCCAAGCTTTATCTTGTATCAGTTATCCATAGGGCACCTGTGGGCCTAAGCAAAGAGCCACTGCTTTTTAAGCCAGCCTCTCCCAGTCCCCGTTACACATTCAGTTATTCCTACTTCAAAGAATTATACTTTCTGACACCCATTTGCCCAAGCCAGTAGTTTTGAGCTTTTTTGGTTATACTGGAGCTTGAACCCAGGGCCTTGCTTATACTAAGAAGCACTCTACCACTGATATCCACCCTCAACCCCTCCAGAGGAATTTTTAAAAAATTTATTGACAGCCGGCATGCTTGTAATCCCAGTACTTGGGAGGCTGAGACCAAAGGATCCGGGTTTGTGGCCAGCCTCAGCTACTTAGTGAGGCTCTGTTTCAAAATAAAGAATAAAAAATAGAACTGGGGGTATAACTCGGAGGTAGAATGCCCCTGGGTTCAATCCCCAGTACCGTAACAACAACAAAAAAAATTATTGACACATAATAATTGTACATATTTATGGGGTATGATGTGATGTTGTACATGTATGCATTGTGTAATGGTCAAATCAGGATAATTAGTGTACCTATCAACTTAAATATTTATCATTTTTGTGAGAATATTCAAAATCCTCTCTTCTAGCTGTTTGAAATGTACAATATTTTATTATTATTAGCTGTAGTCACCCTACTGTGAATAGAGAACCAGGACTCAGAGGATATTTTTGTGTGTGAATCTGATTAGGTTACATTCCCATTCAGAATTCTTGGCTGCTCCCCATGGCTCGCAGGATAACAATCTCAGCTTTCTGGCATGATGAAGACCCTTCCTGATCTGGCCGCTTAGCCCTCTACCTTGCATCATCTCCTGTCAGGTCTCATCTCCTCTCGCTCCCTCCGTTTTCACCTTACCCTTTCTAATGCAGCGCTGTAGCTGACACTGGTTTCTGCCCCTGCTCTTACATTCCTCAGTGACTTAGCACATGGTGCTTCCTTGTACTTGGATGCTACCTAGATCTCTCTCCTTGAACAACATCCCAGACTTTCTCAGGAATACGATTTTCCTCTTTGATTTTGGTTTTTTAAAGCAGCGTGTGTGTATGTGTGTGTGTGTGTGTGTGTGTGTGTGTGTGTGTGTGTGTGTGTCTACATTTCCATGGACAGTAAGTTCAATGAGGATAGGAACTATGTCTTTCCTTACTTATATCCTAAAACTTAGCCCAGCACCTAACAATAAGTGCTCACTAAGTAATTTTTCTTTTCTTTTTTTTTTAATGTGGTGCTGGCCATTGAACCCAGGGGCATTCTACCTTTGAGCTACACCCCAAACCCTATTTTATTTTTATTTTTTTATTTGGAAACAGGGTCTCGCTAAGTTGCTAAGGGCCTCATTAAGTTGCTGAGGCTGGTTTCGTACCTACAATCCTCCTGTCTCAGCCTCCCAAGTACTGGGATTACAGGCGTGCACCTCCATGCCTGGCTTCACTAAGTAAATTAATGAGTGACCAGATGCTTACTGAAATAACTGATATGTTTGAAATGGTCACTGCAGATCATTATATTGTTTTTATATAAAGCCTTCTTTCTAGTAACCCTGTTAGTTAAGTTTTTCTTTTGGTGTCTTTTCTATTCACATTTTCTTATGGTTTTTCTTTGTGTGTGAGGGGGGTACTGGGGATTGAACCTAGGGGCATTCTACCTCCAAGCCTTATTTTTTATTCTTTATTTTAAAACAGGGTCTCACTAAGTTGCGGAGGGCCTCACTAAGTAACTGAGGCTGGCCGCGAACCTGCGACCTCCTGTCTCAGCCTCCCAAGTACTGGAATTACAAGCGTGTGCCACCACGCCCAGCTTCTTATGGTTTTTCTAAACTTGCTCTGTTTTCTTCCATTTTGCTATATTCCAATTTATTATTTCTTTTGCATTTGTAGTCCTGTTAAGGTCATAAATGATGGGACTGTGTTTCTACAATTAAGTCAACTAAAAAAAAAAAACAGCATTTAGCTGTTTTAATATGAACCACCCAGCCGGGCGTGGTGGCGCACGCTTGTAATCCCAGTACTTTGGGAGGCAGAGACCGGAGGATCTGGGTTCGCGGCCAGCCTCAGCGCTCGCTCTCTCTCTCTCTCTCTCTCTTTCTCTCTCTCTCTCTCCTTGTCTCTCTCTCTCTCTCCTCTCTCTCTCTTTCTCTACTTAGTGAGGCCCTCCGCAACTTCGTGAGACCCGGTTTCAAAATAAAGTATAAAAAATAGGGCCGGGGGTGTAGCACGGAGGTAGAATGCCCCTGGGTTCAATTCCCGGTACCGCAAAAAAAAAAAAAAAATGAACCACCCTTGCTAAGAGTTTTTCCTTCTATTATAGTAGAAACAAGTTTAAATGTGGAATCTCAGGCTTATAGAAAATGCAGACAATCTCTACTTGAGTAGATGATGACGATAGTAAATGATCATAAGGATAAAGTTTGGTATAGATTTCTTAGCATAGTACTTTGCATAGAGCAAGCACTCGGAAAATGGGAAGTGGTTTTGTCTGTTTTTTATTGTTGTTGACCATTATGACTTTTAAATATTTCTGGAAAGAAACTAATCATTTAAATAATCTAGGACAAGAAATCGTGCACTGAGGAAAAAAAAAATGTTCTTTGAGACCCTCTTAAAAATGTGGTGGTCTTTCCTGTTGTTTCCCTGACCATAGCCACTTTTACATTTGGTACAGAAATTATATTTCAAAAGCATATTTAAGCGCCGGGCGTGGTGGCGCACGCTTGTGATCCCAGTACTTTGGGAGGCGAAGACCGGAGGATCCGGGTTCGCGGCCAGCCTTAGCTCTTTCTCTCTCTCTCTCTCTCCCCCCCCCTCTCTTTCCTTAGTGAGGCCCTCTGCAACTTCATGAGACCCGGTTTCAAAATAAAGTATAAAAAATAGGGCCGGGGGCGTAGCGTGGAGGTAGAACGCCCCTGCGTTCAATCCCCGGTACCGCAAAAAAAAAAAAGCATATTTAACATTTTGATGCCATTATTTTATTATAAAGTTTTATTTTTCTGTTAAATATACCAATCTTCAATATTTCAAAGTCAAGATATATGTTGTGTATGGGCAGATCTTAGAAAAACTAAGTCAGTGGCAGAATATCATTTGATTTAAAATGGTATGGTTTTTAAAAATTTTTCCAAAATGTATTAATATGTAAAGTAGGATGCACATGAATGATGGGAAGTCTACTGCCAGTGCTCTGCATTGTGATGCATACTATGTTTTCCATTTCTCTACCCTAGAGGATGCTCCTTAAGTCCTGTGGTCTAGAGGAAGACAGTAAATACGCTGGCAAAAGTGGTAGTGGGACTCTTGTGCTACACATCTGCCAGAAAACTGCTTTAGTGAGACTCATCCAACAGCACAAAAAGGAACTAGCCAGATCTGCAGCAACTTGTTAGTCCAGCTCAGCTGGTTCTACTCACTCCATCTCAGATGACATATTCTGGAGCCCCAGGGTCAGGGGGAAAAGTCTGTCACATTTAACCTGTTAAATGTTGCATTGCACAAATGCCATAGCTACAGGAGAACAGGGGGCACAAGCTATCCCTTTTGGGGGGCTCCCCCATCTTCTTTGCACAGCTGCCTGGGACCCACTTCGGTGGTGTCATATCTGGGGCTGCCCTCACCAGGCAACTGGACCCAAGATGTATCTAGGCTCCCTCCTCAAATGTTAACTCTGCTAAGGATTTTGACCCATCTGATAAACTGTAGCTATAAAAGTACAAATAACCAAATAATATTGGAACAGGATCCCCTTATTGCCTTAATCCAAAATTTGAACTAATGCAAATTTCAGGATCTAAAGTCAGTTTGTAGAGAAGTGCTTGTCTTTTGCTGTGATGGTGAGGAGGGGATTTTGAAGAAATAAAATTTTATGTTAAAAATTATTGTTTTAAGTCGGGTGTGGTGGCGCACGCTTGTAATCCCAGTACTTGGGAGGCTGAGACCGGAGGATCCAGGTTCGTAGCCAGCCTCAGCTACTTAGTGAGGCCCTCTGCAACTGAGTGAGACCCGGTTTCAAAATAAAGTATAAAATAAAATAGGGTTGGGGGTGTAGCTCGGAGGTAGAATGTCCCTGGGTTCAATCCCCGGTACTGCAAAAAAAAAGAAAAAAATTATTGTTTTATATTATTTTATTTTTATTTTTTGTGGTCCAGGGGCTTGAACCCAGAGGTGTCCTATCTCTGAGTTACACCCCTAGCCCTTTTTATTTTGAAACAGGGTCTCATTAAGTTACTGAGGGTCTCGCTAAATTTCAGAGGCTGCATTGAACCTGCAATCCTCTTGTTTCAGCCTCCCAAGTACTGGGATTACAGGTGTGTGCCCGGCCCAGCTTTGTTCTTGAATATTCTTGACAGGGTGTGAAACAGTCTTGTAGAAAAAAAATATTTTGTAGCAATTCCCAAATGCATAAGTAAGTAGCATTTAAACCTGATCTATAATAAAATATTTTGAATTTTTTTCAAACATGGAACGCTTTATAAATGTGCATGTCATCCTTGCACAGAGGCCATGCTAATCTCTTTATCGTTTCAATTTTAGTATATGTATGACTGAAGCAAGCACTTGAATGTGTTTTGAACTGTGCTTATTTCCATTAAAATTTGAAATAACACAACTGGAATAATATGGAGTAGAATGCTTAAAAACATCTGCAGCAGAAAGTTAACCAAACCCACAGTCAAGAGCTCTTGATGACAGATACACACCTCTTTCTCCTAATCAGGCACTCCTCGGTAATCATCTCCCTTTTAAAATTCTTCATACAAAAAAAGATGTCATCACAACATCGCTGTGAGCCCAAATACCTAACCATTTCCTTCCTTGGCTGACATATTAAATGATAAGAAAGCAACGTGACATTACAAATGAGAGCTTCCCTAGCTGCTTCGGGGAGTCCAGGCAGACGAGCTTCCTGATAGTCCAGAAACATTTTGATGCAATTTACAAGCACTGCTTCCTGGGAGAAGATGAATTGAAGTCAGTATTGAGCTGCCTGAGATAAATGGAGGCAGCATCACAAACCATCATGTTTATAATGCCTTCATATTTTCTTTTTCTTTCTTCTCTGGCATTTTGGAAAAAGCTAGTGGGTATGTTGGTAAAATATTCTGCAGACTTGAAGTGCCATAAATGCTCTCAACAAGTCCACCACAATGTTCTAAGCCAAAATTAGACTCTTGTCCTTAGTTGTACCTTAGTCTGCAGATATTTTTTCTCCAGGTAGACCATTCTTGCAAAGTCCCTGCAAACCGGGACAGACTTTGTAAGAAGTACATATAAAGATAGAATCAGAGATCTACAAGGATAGAAAAGTTTTGTCAAGAGAATAAATTGGAAAAGTTTCTAGAAAGATTGTAGATTTAAAAATGATGTTTAAAAGTACATAATAAAGCCAGGTGCAGTGGGGCACTCCTATAATCACATTACCTGGGAGGCTGAATCGAGGATCGCAGGGTTGAGGCTAGCCTCAGCAACTTAGCAAAACTCTTACAATTTAGCGAGACCCTGTTTCAAATGAAAGGAAGGAAGGAAGGAAGGAAGGAAGGAAGGAGGGAGGGAGGGAGGGAGGGAGGGAGGGAAGGAAGGAAGGAAGGAAGGAAGGAAGGAAGGAAGAAAGAAAGAAAGAAAGAAAGAAAGAAAGAAAGAAAGAAAGAAAGAAAGAAAGAAAGAAAAAATTTTTTTTTTGCAGTACCGGGGATTGAACCCAGGGGCGTTCTACCTCCACCCTATTTTTTATACTTTATTTTGAAACCGGGTCTCATGAAGTTGCAGAGGGCCTCACTAAGTAGAGAGAGAGAGAGAGAGAGAGAGAGAGAGAGAGAGAGCTGAGGCCGGCCGCGAATCCGGATCCTCCGGTCTCCGCCTCCCAAAGTACTGGGATTACAAGTGTGCACCACCATGCCTGGCCGAAAGTTAGTTTTTTTTTAAAAAAAGGCTAGGGGTATAGCTAGACTATACCCCTATAGACTATACAGAGGTATATAGTCTACCTCTGTATAGTCTATAGACTATACAGAGGTAGAATGACCCTGGGTTCAATCCCCAGTACCAAAAAGTATATGATAACAAGAAAATGACTAAGACTCATAGATTCTTAAGCTATTTTTTGAGGAGTCTGGTAAAGCCTGTGGATTGCCCTTTTTAGTAAACACTTTCAAATGCAGGAAGATACTGAATCTTTCCCACCTATGTTCATAGAACCTCTGTCACCTAGGCTCAGAACAGCATTGGCTCTGGTTAAAAAAGTGAAGTTGACTAAGTTTAAATGCTCTGTATGCCTTCTCTTTCTGCATTCACTTCCTTTTCCATCTGCCTCTCTTTTCCTGGATCCATCGAGCCTCCTTGTTTTGATGTCCTGTGTAGTCCTAATGTCTCTGAGCAGCATTTCACAGCCTTCTCCTTCGCTTCTCACCAATCCCCACGTCCCCCAGTTCAATATACCCCTCTCCCAGATTTTATCCTCATAGATTAGAAACTCTTAAGAGTGGGATTCAGTTTTTAGCAAAGCATATCAGATGACTGGGAGGACAGCAGTTGTCATGCACACACACACACACACACACACACACACACACCATGTGATACTTCTCCATGGGAGTGGTGGGGAGTGGTATTCTTGGCCTCTACCCCTGGTTGCATGTGGGAACTATGTGGAGGCAGAAACATAGCTTTGTGGTCTTAAGAAATTAACTGGGGTTTAATTAATGAGTTTACACTAAAGTGTGCCCAAAGTGAATTCCATTTTATTTGAAACAGAATTACCTTTCAAAAATAGGGTTGATTTCAAAGTTAGGAATTAGTATACTTTGAGCGCCATTTTGGGGCACTTTCCTTTTAATAAGAGGCAAGTTGGAGGTGTATCTCAGGGGTAGTGTCACAAGGACCAAGACTTCTCAATTTTGTCTGCAAATGTCTCATGAGTAACTAAAAGCAGGTTTAGAAACTTGGCATCTCTGCCTCCACATTGCATCTATCGCCTTTGCTTTGAGTCAACTTAGATTCCAGGAACAACAGGTCTGATTGATAACATCCTGTGATGAGTTGAAATCACCCCCTATCCCCAGTTAGGTGTGGCAGTGCATGCTTGCAATCCCAGTACTTGGGAGGTTGAGACAGGAGGATCACAGATTTGAGGCCAGCCTCAGCAATTTAGCAAGACCCTCTTTTAAAATAATAAGAAGGGTGTGTATGTGGTGTGTGTGTGGGGGGGGGGATATAATTTGGTGGTAGAATTAATTCTCCTAGGTTCAATCCCCAGTACCAGCAAAGAAAAGAGGGGAGATTACCCACCCCCACCCCTGCCCCTGGCAACAGCAACTTTCTTATCATCCGAGGCCCTGTTTGACCAATCCTGAGATAATGTTCAACAAGACCACAGTTTGACCCAGACTGCTTAACTATACATCTTCCTCGTCCCCCTTGTCTATATAATCTGGAAGCTCCTGTCAGTACCTGAAGACAGAGCTGAGATACTTAATCTCACTTTGCCTTCGTGAAATGGCTGTATTGATTAAAGTTCCTTTTCTGCTTTCTGCTGTTACTTTTTCTATTTGGGGGGAGGGGGTGAGGGGCTGTATCTGATTTGTTGGGACCTCCAGAGTCTAGCCTCTGGCCTAGGACTCCAGTAACAGTATAGCAGCATGCTTAGCAATCCCCAGCACACATGAGCATGTGCCTGGGCATGCACACACACACACACACACACACACACACACACACACACACATGCACAAACAAATGCCTACTTCTTCACATAAACACTGATGTGTGAATTTATCCACTTACTATGGACTGACACAATTGTCTAGACTTCATTAAAGAGAAAAATCACCCTGGTACTATCCACAAACAAGAAGCCCTGAATATGGGCTGACATAGTGCTACAGAATGTCTCTTCCCTAAAGGCAGTAGAGGCAGAAATTGGAGGGTTCCAGTCAATATATTGATATTTATGTTTTATTTACTTTTTTTGTTTTGGGGGTTTTATTTGTTTTTGTTTATTTGTTTGTTTTTTTCAGTGCTGAGGATTGAACACAGGGCATTATACTTGCTAGGCAAGTACTCTACCACTGAGCTACAGCTCCAACCCCTATTTAGCTGTTTTAAATGCTGATACTGAGCAAGGGCTCGCTGCCCAAAGCACATGGAAGCAAATTCCATGGGACTGGATTTTTGCAACAACAAAATAAGCTTTTCATTGAGGGCTGACCATCAAGAAGACAATAAAGAAAGAAGCTCAACTCTGTCTCTGGGATCAGTTGGTATCAGGAGAATTTATAGGAAGGAGATAAGGAGAATGTGCTGATTGGATAGTGAGAAGGGGAAGTTTTAAGGTTCTTTTGCACAGGTGTAAATGGTCAGCATGCCTCTTCACAGGTCATGTGCTTCTTTGGGAGGTGGTTATCAAGTTTTGTGTAGGGGATTTTGAACTTGCCATGTCAAAAGGTCATTGGCAGGATGAGTTGGCTGCTTCTGTGCATGCCCATTCTTTTGAACCCAGGGGCATTCTACCTCTAATGTATACCCCCAGCCCTTTTCATTTTTTATTTTCAAGCTAAGTTGCTGAGGCTGCTCTCAAACCTACGATCATCCTATCTCAACCTCCCACTTACTGGATTACAGGCATGCACCACCATGCCCAGCAAATTTCTGTTTTTCATGAGATACCTGGTGTGGGTCTAGTAGCTATCAGGTATACTTATGACTCTTGGCAAATATAAAATGAAGACATGTTAGGTATTCTCTCAACTCATTAATTATTAAGGAAAGTAGTAACATATTAAAACCAGTTCATAAAGCTGGGCATGGTGGCACATGCTTATAATCTCAGTACTTGGGAGGCTAAGACAGGAGGATCACAGGTTCAAGGCCAGTCTTAGTAACTTAGCAAGACCCCGTTTCAAAATAAAAAATAAAAAGGGCTGGAGCTGTAGCTCAAAGGTAGAAAGCCCTTGGGTTCCATCCCTAGTACCAAAACATAAATAAATAAAATAAGCCACAGGCCAGTTGGGCTACAAGTTCATTATTAATCTATGAAATAGATTCCTGTTACAATTCTACTAATTGTTAGCTATTGTATACACATACACAAGTTAACAATAAGAATCTTAGGGGCTGGGGGTGTAGCTCAGTGGTAGGGTGTGTGCTCGTCATGTGAGAGACGAGCACACACCCAATCCCAAGCACCAAAAATAAAAAATTTTTAAAAGGCTTAATTCTCCTGGTTGAAAACAGAGATTTCCCTCCTTCCTTTTACTTTTTTTTAATACTTTTATTGGTGAATTGTAATTATACATCATAGTGAGGTTCAAAGTGGTACAAACATGCACACAGGTCTTGGTGTATTCCCCTTCAGTTCCCACCCAGAAAATGTGGTATATATTCACAATGGAATTTTCCTCCTTCCTTTTTCTTAAAGCATTTACTTTAGAAAGCATCTGATTGTAATTACTTTGTCCTTTCTTTGAAACCTATATAAATCCTTTTGAAAACTACATAGAACTTTTGGCAGCTTTGTGACCTAGGAATGCCTTGTCCAGGGACTTGGGAGTCATCTCTTTGAAATGGAAGCCCTATCTCCCAGTTTCTGTGGGAAAGTAGAAACCTAACTTTGGTGATCATCTTGGTCTAAGTTTCAGAACTATCTGGTGTCATAAATATATGAGAAACCTGGAGTTTTCTCTGGATAAAACCAATTAGCTAACACTACAATACCACATAAAGTTAGGATGATATGTTTCTTGCAAATATTGCTATAAAGTTCTCTTACTTGAAGACTAATTCTCTCTCTCTCTCTCTCTCTCTCTCTGTCCCTCTCTCTCTCTGTCTCTCTCTCTTTGTGGTACAGGAGATTGAACCCAGGGGAATTCTACCATTGAGCTAAACCCTCAGCCCTTTCTATTTTTTAGTTTGAAACAGGATCTCACTATGTTGCTGAGGCTGGCCTCAAACCTGTAATCCTCCTGTCTCAGTCGCCCAAGTACTAGGATTATAGGCATGGGATGTGGTACCTGGCAGACTAATTGTTTATCTTGAAAACATGTATGTAATGTTGTTTCTGTTTGGCTTTATAAAAGGTTGAGATTTCTTTGTCTTTGCAAACTCTAGTGTTTAGTCAATAATAAAACTATTTTTTTCTTTTCTATCTTTGTAGAGAGGTTTTCTGGTTAGTAGATTTTAATTTCTCCAGCAGTAGGCAACCTTGGGCAAGTTACTTTTAACTGTAAACCTGGGGCTTTGTTCCCTGGTCTATAAAACGAGGAACCTAATAATACTGTTCATAGGGTCATTGTGAAGATTTCATGAGGTAATCTCATAAAGCACTTAAAACAATGCCTGCCATAAATCAAGAACTCAGTATTATTATCATACAAAAATGACGATACAAAGTGATCACCATAGCAGCTTCTACAGTTGATGCTCTGAGACATATCTGTATTTACAACTTGTATCATAGAGGCCACAGTGTGGTCAACAGAAGTACTGATGGAGGCTTTGTTAGGTTGAAGGGAAAATGTTGCCACATTTCTTATATTTGTGTTTTGCTGTAAGGTGATCAACTCTCTATCCAAAAGTTGTGGAAAAGTTCTGGACATGACATTTTTACATATTCTGTAGCTTAACTTTTGGCTGTAGTATTTTAAAATGCAAGGACAGTTTCTATTTTCATTTGTCATTTCAAACTCATCCAGTAACTCAATATGCTCCCCGGTTCCAAATTACCCCTTTTGGTTATATATGGATTCTACATTTAGCCATTTCTGTTTCAGCTGTTTCTTCAATATTCTAGTCTTGTATCTTTAGCAATTCTCATTCTATTATGTTTCTATTTAATTTTCTCTCAATCTGATTTTTAAAAATATATTATTAAATAGAAGGCAAGGCAATTTGAAGGGGAAAGCAAACAATTTTAGTGATAATACAATAATAATAATTTTGTGAGAAATTATCCCTTTGGGTTATATGATAAATTCTAAAGCAATGATGTATGTTAGCTGCAAACATTTGCAGTAAGCTCAGTACCAAGTGCGCAGAGGTTATGTCAGAAGTTGTAGGTCAGTATTAGGATTGAGTTCAGTTAACTGGAGGCAAACCCTGAACATTACAGCTGGAATAGGACCACATTAGAAGTGCTGTGATGTGATCACATTTTAGTGCCTATTATGTCTTGATTAAGACTCCCCTGGATATTCCTTTTTAATGGAATTTGAGGAATTAAAAATGGCTTCACAAATCACTTTTTAATCTGGTGAAGTAAGCAGGGAATGAAAAACACCATGCTGTCATCTTCAAGTGCAAGGAAAGTTGTAAATAAAGAAAACAAATTAGAGGCTGGTTCACACCTCATCAGCTACCTAACAACCTGTTACCAGTTAATTACACACCTTTAAAATGCACGTACAAGAGAAATTATTCAGAAATCAGTTTCTCTAAAAGGGAGGGTAGAAGAGGTAGCATTATTAACTATTTACATGTTATAACCAACCATGAAGGGGAGAAAATGTTTTCTCAAGAATTATAATGCTACCTATTAATATTCTAGCCTCAAGGGCATCCCCACCAAAAATTCACTCCGGGCAGATAAATACTTGTTGAGGACCTCCTGGGAAACAGAATCTGCAATATCCCTTTGTGATCCATTCCAGTCTTCTTGGTCTCTCACTGGCATCCGCTGTCTGTTCTGTTTTTGTGTGCAGAGCCCAATCCTAAACAGCATAAGGAGAATTAGACCACAGAGGACAAAGCTAAGCACCACCGCTGTCAAAAAGTTTGAACAGCCTCCTCATGTACCTTCAACTCTACTACACACCTATTTCCTCTTGTTGGGTTAAACCGAAAGCAGTGGGAAGCTATGTATATTGAGTAGGTAATAAATTTGGACTGGAAAGTGTAGAGGACTATTATGTTATCTAGTCCATACACACAGCCTCAGTGAGGGATTTTGTTATGGATCGTATGTGTATGTCCTCTCCAAAATGTATATGTTAACAATCCTAACCCCAAATGTGATCGCAATTAGGAGGTGGGTCCTTCAGAATGTGATCAGGTTGTGAGGGCAGAGGCCTCAAAAGTGAGGTCAGTGCCTTTATAAAAAAGACCCCGAGAGCTCCATTTTCCCCTCTACTAGGTGAAGACACAAAAGAGGTGCCATCTTTGAGCCAGGGAGTAGGCTATCACTAGACTCACTAGACAATTTACTAGTACCTTGGTCTTCGACTTTACAGCCTCCTGAACTGTGGGAAATAGATGTTTCTTCTTTAAGCCACCCAGTCTATGGTATTTTTGTCATAGTAGCCTGAATGGACTAAGATAGATTTTTATATGTATGCATAAAATATATGTATGCTGTATTTCTCCAGAATTGTTTTCAATACATAAAAAACACCAAAGTATGACTTTATGAATACTGAAAATGTTATGGAACTTTAGGATCTTGGTCTGCACGTAGACTTTGACAGCTCAGTAATCTGTTTTTTGTTTTGTTTTCTTGGTACTGGGAATTGAACCCAGGGGCAGTCTACCACTGAGCTACACACCTAGCCCTTTTTATTATTTTTTTTATTTTGAAATAGGGTCTCCTTAAGTTGCTGAGGCTCTCTCTAATATGCTGAGGCTGTCCTGGAATCTGCAATCCTCTAGTCTCAGTCTCTCAAGTACTGGGATTAACACCTCGGTAATCTGAAGTCAAATCATTTTCTCAGTGTTGCAAAGTATACCTTGTTAAACCAGGATAATCATTACCTACCTCATTGGCTTGCTTTGAGGCACAAATGACAGAAGTAATTACAATGCAGCAAATCTGTGACTAATCTTAATTATTATTTGTCATGGTATTTATGTGTAGTGACTATTTACGTGTAGTATGACATTGGTTTATTTGCCTGATCAAACCTATTTCCTATAGCATTTTAGTATAACTTGGGATCTAAATTCTTCAAAAGATAACATGTTCTGTGCCTACCAAAGACTGCTTCGAAATAGCCTTTTTTTTAAAATGAAAATATATGCAATTTAAAATTAATTAACTCCATTTTAAACTAAAAGTTTAATTTATAAACTATACAAATTCTATTTGAGTTATTAATTCCATTGGAATTATATTCATTCATAAGTGATCATTCACATGATATGTATTTAAATTGTTTAGCATTAATTCATCATCCAGTAAGTCTTCAATGGGCACTAGAATCAAAAGATGTCTAGTTACTTCCAACTAAAATTATATATAAAGCCAGTGTGTGCCTGTAGTCCTCACTACTCAGGAGGTTGAGATGGAAGGATCACTTGAGCCCAGTAATTTGAGACCAGCCTGGCCAATATAGTAAGATCCCATCTTAAAAAACAAAAACAAAATCAAGATACCTTCTCAAAAATGAAAAACACAATAATCCATGAACATTGAATGTCTTTCCACATTTTTGTGTCCTTTTCAATTCTTTTCATCAATATTTCATAATTTTTATTACAGAGATCTTTTGCCTCTTTAGTTAAATTTATTCCTATGTATTTAATTTGTTTTTTTGCTTTTATCAATTTTATAGTTTTATAAATTGCTTGCTTTCTTTCTTTTATTTTTTGTACCAGGGGTTGAACCCAGGGGTATTATACCTCTGAGCTACACCCCTAGCCTTTTATTTTTTATTTTAAAACAGGGTCTTGGCCGGGCGTGGTGGCGCACGCTTGTAATCCCAGTACTTTGGGAGGCGGAGACCGGAGGATCCGGGTTCGTGGCCAACCTCAGCACACGCGCACGCGCGATCTCTCTCTCCTCTCTCCTCTCTCCTCTCTCTCTCTCTCTCTCTCTCTCTCTCTACCTAGTGAGGCCCTCCGCAACTTCATGAGACCCGGTTTCAAAAATAAAACATAAAAAAATAGGGCCGGGGGCGTAGCGCGGAGGTAGAACGCCCCTGCGTTCAATCCCCAGTACCGCAAAAATAAATAAATAAATAAATAAATAAAACAGGGTCTTGTTAAGTTGCTGAGGATCTTGCTAAGTTGCTGAGCCTGGCTTCAAATGGTGATTCTCATGTCTCAGTCTCCTAAGTACTGAAATGTCAGATGTGTGCCACCATGCTTCCTGGATTGCCTTCTTGATTTCTTTTTCAGATAACTTACTATTGGCATATAGCAATTCTATTGAATAAAACCGTAAATATAAGAGTATATGTGGATATACATATGCACATATTTCACAGTCTACAAGTTACTCACTCATTATTATTTAACCAAGGCCTCATGAGTTAGTTGGATAGGTGTTTCAGACAGCATTCTCACTGCATAGTCCAAAACACCTGACCACCACACTTTGTAGAGGAAGGAAGATTTATTTGCACACAGTTCTGGAGATTTCAGACATTCAGTCTATGTCAGGCTGGGTCTGTGGAGGTCAGGGAATGGTGGCGGGATGCAGAAGAGGGAGAGAGCAAGGCTCTGCTCTCACATCATGGAGGCCAGATGGAAGAGAGGGAGGAGGAACCATGTATAATCCCCAAAGCCACACCCCCAGGGACCTCTCCTCAGAAACCAAGCCCCGCCCCCAACATGGCTGCCTGCTTTCCATTAGGGTTAGGGAACATTCTAAATCCAGACCATGCCGGGCGTGGTGGCGCACGCTTGTAATCCCAGTACTTTGGGAGGCTGAGACCGGAGGATCCGGGTTCGCGGCCAGCCTCAGCTCTTTCGCTCTCTCTGTCTCTGTCTCTGTCTCTCTCTCTCTCTCTCCTTAGTGAGGCCCTCTGCAACTTCGTGAGACCTGGTTTCAAAATAAAGTATAAAAAAAATAGGGCCGGGG